>VWYP01013112.1:1203627-1276982 GCA_013400435.1 Pycnonotus jocosus
TTTTTTTTTTTTTTGGTCCAAACCTCCTCATTAAATTTGATCTTAATTCACTGTGATTTCAGTTCTTTGACACTAAACATTTCCTTTAATATTCCTATCATTTTTCAAAGGGTACTCAGCTCATGCCAAAGCCTTCCATGGCAGAGAATCAGCTGCATCTGCTCTGTTCTGCCTCTGCTCTTCAAAATTCATCTACCTTCCCCTAACAGATTTTCTTCTTTGCCTCACATTGGTTTTACGTCATTGATTCAGTAATTTTGCCACTCAGAAGGTCTCGTGTCTTCTGTCCTTACACCTCTCCCTCCTTTTCTCCATGGTGCCTGGTTCATCTCTTTATAGGACCAGAATTGAGTCCATAAATCCAAATTTAAGGGTTTTAACCACAGATGGTGGCTGTGGTGATAGACTTTGCTGTCTCCAAGGATTCCTTCCAGCTTTGCCTCCTGGAATGGCTGGGGTTTCCATTCTAGAAGGTGACTCCCCCCTACACTTACACACCTTTCCTTTCCTCTATAGACAAGAACGTAACTGCTGAAAATAGGATTTTAGAGATATATATATTTTAGCAGCAGAGTTTAAAGGACACTTTGCAGGGTAAAAAGATAAGAGCGTGTAACAAACGTGTGGTGTCTGACTCTCTCTTGGAGACTTTGCTTTGATTTTTCTTGAATTGTTTTTTGTCTGAATTTTTAATATAAAGTGGTAGGCAGCTTGTCACTCTTTATGTATGGAAAACATAATGCTCTTTGATGTTCTCAGTTACTGTGTCATGTTTATGTGCTCTGACAGTCTTTGAACTGTGGCTCACTGCAGACAATGGGAAGGGATCCTCAGAGAGGTGGAAGGGAGGATTTTACAAGAGCCTCGTTTCCTCACTTCCTAATCCCAGAATGGCAGTGTGTCACCAGCATCCACACTGGTGTCCAGTGCCTTCAAAACAAGGGAGTATTTGACTGACTAAGTTGCACAACTGAGCCCAAGGCGTGTGATATCACTCTGAGTTATGTCAACATTTCAAGGGTTTCAGTGAACATTGGAGCTGCTCAGACACTTCCAACAGTTTGATGTAAGGAAAGACAAACTCCTGGAGCTTCACAAAATTATTGTCAATTACTTAAAAAGAATACAAAATTCAATGAGAATAAAAAACATATTTCACCCAAGTGCTGATCACAACGACAGGAGCTGCTAGTAAAATAAATACATCCCTTCTGTAAGGGCTTTTGTAGGTACCCAAGAATGTTAAAGTGACAGGAGGCTGCTGCAAGGAAATTAGGGGTGAACACATCCAGATCTATTCCTGCTGAGTACTAAATGCACACCTGAGATCCCTGGGGATGATGCCCAGAAGCTGTCTCTGTTCATCCTCATCATCACAGTGACATTTCAGAGGAGCCACCACCAAGCCATGTCCTGTGGAAGCCTTTGCTTGGCTTGGTGTGTTATTTAATGATCTTCAGGGCACAAGGCAAAGTGTAGCAGTTCACACTGGCCTTTCATGCAAAACTACAGCCAGGCCTTTTATTCAGTCATTTGAACGAGGGCTTAAATGATCCCTCTTTGTGGACCCTGTTGGGCTTTGTTTTAGAAGGTGCCCAGATTCAACTCACAGGGAATGTATCAAAACTCACATTATGTGGTGGTTTCAGTGATGGCAGTGAACAAACTCCCACCTCTGCAGGCCTGGCTCTGCCAGGCTGGATGCCAGGAGCAGGGAGGAGCAGGAGACACGTGGAGGAGCGAGACAGGGGTGCTGAGCACACAGGGATGCTGAGCACCCAGAGGTGCTGAGCACACAGGGATGGATGCTGAGCACACAGGGATGGATGCTGAGCACACAGAGGTGCTGAGCACACAGGGATGGATGCTGAGCACACAGGGATGGATGCTGAGCACACAGAGGTGCTGAGCACACAGGGATGCTGAGCACACAGGCTGGGCACCCGCCACCCTCAGCATGGGCAGCTGTGCTGTGCTTCAGTCACCCTGACACCATCCTCACACTCAACCCATGTGAGATTTGTCTTTTCCTTCTCCTTATTGTGCATTTGAGACTGCACACAGGGCCTTTGCCTTTCAGACCATGCCTGACCTCATGGATTTGGGAGAGACATGAAGGGTGAGTTTTGTGATAATCCCCTGCATGGCCAGCAGCATTGCCTTCCTCTTCATCCCCATCCTTGCCATCCCCCTAGGGCTAACCTGCTCTTCATGCCATGGGAAAGAGTCTCCCAGCTCCTGTTCAAAAGTCAATTTGGCAACCTGGCAGGGGGACTAAGCAGTCGATTCCATTTTCTTCCCCTTTTTCTTCTGAGCACAAAACCTAACAGACCCCTTCAGAAAAGACTCCCTTGTCACAGGAAAGGGTTCCTTTGTATGCCAGTTGCAGCGTCTATTTTTCAAGATAACCTTTATTTCATGTACTGAGTGTTAGCTTTGCTGGAAAAGAGAAAAGCTGAGATAACTCCTTCACCTGTGGAACATTATTACACTTTCTGGTAAAAAAAAGAAGAATGAGTTGTTCTGGTTCATGATAATGGAGGTGGAACGAATCAGGCAGGAGCAGGAGCTGAATTGCACCTCTCTCTCTTTCTCCCCACCTGTCTATCTTTGCAATCTCACTCTCTTTTCTCTGCCTGTCTTCCTGTCTCCAACACAGAGTGATTTTTCTCTCTCCCTTCTCTCAATACCTCCAAATTCTCTGGTTTTCTTATGCAGACTATAGCTTCCTCTGGGGCTCATCAGCAAATCTCCTGACCAACAGTTCTATTATTTGTGCTTGCAGTGGAAGGGGTGCCTGGAGATCTGTCCTGCTGTGCTTGGAGCTGTACCACCAAAACACAAAGCTCTGCCTTCTGCACTGAAGAGTTTCCAGGCTAAAAATTTTGTGATTTGCACTCAGTTGTAAATTGGTCTATGGAACATTTCTCCCCTGGGAAAACGCTGCTCTTCTTTAGGTAATAGGTAAAATTGTGAATGCTTCATTGGAGTACTCTAATTCCAATGACATTTCAAAGGCAAAATATTGAATCAATTTGAAATCAGAATGGATTTTAAATTTTTTATTATTTCAACTTTTTCCTGCTCCATTTCCCATTTGTTTTCACTTTTATATTAGAATCTTAATGTTATTCTCCTACATATCCATATCCTATCCAGTATTGCAGTACTAAACTGTGTTTCAATAATACCAAAATGAGGCACTTCAGGAGGCAGTGGCATAACTTCTTGTCTTGGTTTGGAGACAAATTTTAGGAGAAAACACCTTGGAATGGGTGTTTCCTGTAAAGAGAAGGGCTTTGATAAACCTGTTTGCCAATGAGAGAAATAAACACCAATGGGTGGCAGTAAAAAAAAACCCCAAACCCAACAAACTGTTAATTAAAAAAAAAAAAAAAAAAGTGCCTGCAAGGCACAGATAAGGATTGAATAATGCTGGATATTGAAATTTCAAAACCTTAACCCCCATGCCCCACTAGGCCGTGTGGGCAGAGATGGCAGCTGTCCCCCTTTGTCTCAGGGAAGGGGAGGAGCAGAAGAGATGGAAACTTTTCTGGAATTAGTCTCCTCCTCACAGCAGGTGAAGCTGGTGGGTTTTGGTGTCCTTTCCTTTGCTGGAAAGGGCAATTTTTTTGTCCAATCCTTTGCTGGATCCTGAGGCCTGGATCATCCAGTGCAGCCTCCACAGGCTCCCAAGCATGGAAGGGAATAAACCCCAAAACCCAAGGTAAAACAGTTCAAGAGGAAAAAAAAACAAACAAACAAACAAAAAAAAACAACCAACCAAACAAACAAAAAACCCAAAACCAACAAACCAAACAACTAAAAGATCTCTGCTGGAGTTCAGGGAAAAAGGTGGGGAAAGAAAAATAAAAAGCTTCCTGCCTAAGTAAACAAAAACTAATCAAACAAAAGGAATAATGTAACATCCTGATCTGCATGGCCTGGAGCACGTGGAGGTGAGAAAGGATTTGAACCAAATGGTGAGAAAGGGTTTGAAGCAAGCAGTAAGAAAGGGTTTGAACCAAATGGTGAGAAAGAATTTGAATCAAATGGTAAGAAAGAGTTTGAGCCAAGCCATGCAGGAGCCCAAACCTCCCTGTGCCACCCCCAGTTCCACCTTAAAGCCATAGCAGACATTTCTGGGCATAAAGTAGATGATTAGGGAATAAAGTATCATCATAAAATCACCCCAAGACACTTCTGAGCAGAAATATTTCAAACTCATATTTCCTGATTTGGTCCTATCTGAGACATAAACAAAAGTTTAGTTGCCAGATTTCTCTGGAGAGCAAATGCCTGTTTTCTCATCAACTTTAATGATGAAGTCTAAGAAATTCTGAGTTTGATCAGATGGAACAGGGCTCATAATCTTCTGAGCTGGATGCTGATATTGCTGTGTGACAGTGATGTATGGAAGAGATTCCATCTGTCCCTTGGAACACCCCATCCTCCCTGTGAAAACAAGGAATCTTGCCTTCCTCTGCTCCCAAGTCATAGTTAATGCCTCTTTCAACAAATTATTTGAGTGGAGGAACGAGGTTGGTACCGCAATTACAACAGGCAGCAAACCAGACCCCATAGCAGCCCTTTTATATATCCCAGCCCTTGTATCCACAATGGGGAGCTGGTGCAGAAGGTGGCCTGGTGTCACTATTTTACACCACAATGACACAGACTCTGAACTTCAGAAGGCTGAAAATTGACTCCTTTATTTCTGGGATTTGTCTCCTTTTTATACTATTTTACACAGACCAAGCTGATTGGTGAAACAAAGGCAAACCTCTTCAATCCCATTGGTCAAACCAGAGGGACATCAAAGAGAAGTCCCTCCTGAGAAAAAGAATGCAAAACATGGTACAGTGAGAAAAAAAAATTGTCCTATTTACAGAAAATTCCCTGGGAAAGGAATTTTGGAAACTAAAACACCTCAGGCACAAAACCAGGGCTACAACCTGGGATCCTTGTGAGAGAGAGGGCAACCCAGGTGGGATTAGGGCTTTGAATGAAAGCCAGGAATAAAATGGGGGCATTCAGCATCTATTGCTCTGGAGGGCTGTGGGAAACCCAGCTGGGTTTGTGCTCTAATCATGGCCAGGTTTGCAGAGCTGATCCAGAGGATCCTCCTGGCAGGAGAAAAGTTCTGCAGCTCACACACCACTGAGCTCAGCACAGAGAGAGCAGCTCTGAAAGCTGCTGCACGGAGTCCATGCTGCACCATAAATTACAGGGTAGTTATTTCTTAGTTATTCAGCAGTTACAGTGTAATTAGTTCCACTTAATGTCAACTTTTGTCAATACGTCTTTCATTAGCCAGAAAATTAGAGCTGGGTTTGGAAGAAATGGCAATACATGACAAAATCTGAGCTTGAGCTTGGGGAAGGGAGGAGAAGAGGTGCTGTGGGGAGGGGATGAGGCTGTCAGGTGGATTCTGGGGCTGCCAGGTGAATTCCAAGCCTTTCTCACGATTTCTGCATTCCTACAAGCATGCACATACTCATAATACACAAAGTACACAAACCTCACATCTCTCCTCCAGCACACAGACACGAAACACCCACCTCTTCTCTAGGATCAATATTCCAGCCCAGACTGCAGAGAGGAATCAAACAGGTCCAGAGAGGAATCAAACAGGTCCCTGGAGAAGTTTTCTTTGGCTGCTCAGAAACAAACAGACAAATAAACAAGGAAATAAACCCCAGGAGCTGCCTCACAATAGCATTTTTTGCCTGTGTTTTGGAGACAAGCCTAATTAAGCAAGATGCCTTTAGATTCTGGGGGTTCCAGCTTTCATTTAAAGGGGGCTCCATTTCCACTCTGCAGGTTCTTTAGTCTTGGACATCACAGGTAGTCCTTCTGCCTTCCTTCCTCTTTTTTTTTTTTCATTTCTTTCAAAAATGTAGACATCATTACGAGATTGACTTTTCTGAGTTTTGCCATTGCTTTGAACAGTGACAGCATTTTAGTCCCTGGTCCAAAAATGATCTAAATCAGGGGACTTGGCTTTAGGGGAAACACAGAGAAAGATTTTCCTGTGTCCATTTGCTGAGAAGTGAGACACAAGGTAAAATAGGTTTAAGGGTGCTATCCTTCCCCCTAAAACACCTCACTTTAGGCTATCACCAGCCTCTGGAAGCAGTTTTAGTGTGAAAGATCCTTCTACCTGTTTTAAATTTCAAAGCCACATGAAAGAACATTGCACAACTGGGCTGTGGACAGAGCTACTAATGATGGAATGATTAGGAAACTGTAAAATAAATTATTTTAAGATTACTTTGTAATGGTGCAAATCCAACTAATTTGCTCTTTATTTGTACTGCTTGCCCAGGTCTAGATAAATAGCTGGAAGTAGAAAGGAGTCAGCATGAGTCTGGATTTTTTATATATAGTTTTCATAATTCCAGCCTCCAATACTCCCATCCACATAATTTTCCTCTGTGATTATGCTGTGTTGATTTCACACAGGGCCCTGCATATGCTAAAGCTGGTCCTTGAAGAAGAATTAAGTATTCAGTTCAGGAAAAAAAAAATCAGACAGAAAGAATATAATGATAATGTTGGTGGAAATGCATCCTCCAAATATATAATGAAGTTCCTTCAGTTGTCTTGCACCCCTCGGTGTCCACCAGGAGACCAGGGACAATGGAGCTCCTCGTGCCATTATAAAATAAACAGTAATAACAACAACAGCAATAAACATTCATCCCACTGAATTTTTCCAGATGAACGTGAATTCCAAAATTAATGTGCATGGCTATTCAGTGGTTAGTGCAACTTCCCCCTATTGTGAATTATAAGACCAAGACACATGATTCAACTCACCCATTACAACTGAAACACTGAGACCAACTAAAACCTCTTCAGAGAAATCTTTGGAGATTTTATCTATACATATATATGTATGTAAAATCCCCAACTATGCTTGAATAATGAAAGGCTGTGAAAAAAAACCCCTGCAATAATCTGAGGAAACCATGAGCAAAAATAGCAGATAAACTCCTCTGATTAATTATGTATTGCAAACTACTCAGCTGAGTCCATTCCACCTTGCACAGGTTGGAATCCATATGGAGCACTTCTTCTCTCTGTGGGCAACCTCTCCTGAAATGCACTGAAGGAAATATATGCAGAGGTTTGTGTCTGTTCCTCTTGAATATTTCAGACCACCTTAAGACAATTCTGCCCCACCAAACTCCCTTGCCTCAGTCACCCAGGAAAAAAAATTGTCTGTGTGTTAATGCTTGGCTGCACCATATCCTAAAATGTCTGGAATCAGCAGGGGTTGGAAGCTGTGGTGGTTTGACTGGAGGAACATCAGCTGGGAATCAGTGTGGGGGTAAGCTCTGAGTCCATGTGGAGTAGGAGCATCCTGAGCACATGAAGGAGGCCAGAGGTCTGCTGTGGGGTCTGGCTGGGGGTTATGGCTGTTCCTGTATCAGAATGAGAGCTCAGAGTGATCTCTTCAGCAGCAGCTTTAGAGTCCCCCATGTTTGGCACTGCTCAGGTCCCCCAGCCCAGCTCCTCAGGGTGGCCCAAGGTCTCCCTGTCCCATCCAGACATTGTCCTGTGCTGCCATCCTCTGCTGGCAGGGACCTGTGAGATCTCACCCAGATCTGCCCCTCCCATCCCGGTGGTGTTTGGGTACTCCCAACCCATTTCCCACTGTCTTTCCCTGGGTGAACACAGAGATTTCCTGTGTCAGAGATGGTTATTGTGGGCTATCACCATTTCTTCCTGCCCACACTGCTGCCTCTTGCTGGCTTCTGCCCTGTGTGCCTGGATGAAGCCTGGCTGTCCCTCAAAACTGCCCCTGCACCCCATGGCCACAGATCTCTGCCCTGTTTCCCCTGGATGAAGCCTGGCTGTCCCCAACACTGCCCTTGCACCCCATGGACACAGATCTCTGCCCTGTTTCCCCTGGATGAAGCCTGGCTGTCCCCAACACTGCCCCTGCACCCCAGGGACACAGATCTCTGCCCTGTTTCCCCTGGATGAAGCCTGGCTGTCCCCAACACTGCCCCTGCACCCCATAGACACAGATCTCTGCCCTGTGTGCCTGGATGAAGCCTGGCTGTCCCCCAGCACTGCCCCAGCCCCCTGCACTCCATGGACACAGATCTCTGCCAGACAAGCAGCACGAGAAGGGAGAAGGATTGAGGCAGTGCACAAGTTAAGAGGAGCACTTCGATAAGTGTTAACGCAGCAAGGAGAAACTATGACAAACTCCAGGATCATTTCTGCCTCTGGGCAGGGGCTGGAAGGTTCTCAGTGATTCAGGAGAGTTTCTAATGGCATTAAGTGTTTCTCATCCCTTTTTGTCTCCTACACAAGCCCGTGCCTATTGACACTGAACCTACATCCCAGCTCTGCTGTTCCAAATCTGGAAGGTGTTGGTTGAGGTAGAGGAGGATGCACTGAGTCATGATCTCCATGCTGCATCCATAACTTCTGGGGCTCACTGATGGGTACAAAAACAAGCTACCACCCACCAAAGCCTTGTGACAGAGGCTGTGGAGTCACAGCTCAGGCCTGCCAGGGAGGCTGGTGGGGTGTGAAACACCTCATAGCCTCCCTATTCTCTGGAACTAAAATCTGGCCCTAAGAGATTTGATCTCAGTCCAGTGGAAACAGGAATGTCTTGGTTGAATCACTGGGATGGGTCTTCAGCGTTACTCAGAAAGATTTTTGTGCTTCTACATCCCTGGCCCAGCAAATTCTGTGGCTGCTGTTTGGATGGACAAGCAGCTGGGTAAATTCTTTCCCAAGTGGAAAGTCTCTGGTAACAGCAAGTCTCTGCTGGGGCTGAAATTTGGGGCTGGAAAATGTAGAAAAGATCTGCTGCTCCTCCTCATAGGAAAGAAATAGAATAAGGGCAAGGAAAAGAGGAGATGGGGTAGAAGAGAGCGAGGTGCAGTGGAGAACATCAGCAAAAAGAGGGAGTGGAAAACGTGTGCTCTTAAAGAATCAACAATACTCAGAGAAAAGGGAAGCACCCATGGGAACAGAGTGTGAGTGTGGTGCTGGGAGAAATGTTATTGAAGATTATTGAAGAAAGATATTAAGGCAAAGAGGCTGATATTTGAAATGTTACTTGAATAAAAGTTTTAATCTGATAGGGCACAGACAGAATTAATGGGTTTTCAATGAGTTGCAAAGCGCTGAGGGACAGAGTTGGGAGCAAAGTGAAAGTTGAAAGTTCTGCTGCTGGAGGTCAGGGCTGCATCCCAGCACAGAGCAAGTCACTAGAGAAGGAACGAAAAAGGGTTTGAGAAACAAACTCCTGAGTAAACTCCTCAGAGATAAGGGAGAGTTTTGAAAACAGAACCAAAACCCCTGTATCTCCCATATCTGCTTTCTTTTTAATTAGCTGAGAGCTCAGTTTGGATGGCTGGAATGAGGGATGGGGAGGTGAGAAAAGAAAAACAGGTGTCAGTGAGGCATCTCTCATGTCCTTCAGAAGATGAATGGCTGTGCCAGGCAGGGACCCGCATTTGTGCACAGGCAGGAGTGTGGGAGGGACTGGCTGGGCTGCCAGGAGGAGCAGTGATTTGGGGGAAAAAATCAGTCACAGTGCAAAGTCTGCTTGGCAAAGCTGGCTGGGAGCATCCACTGCGGTGGCCTGCATGGCTCAGCAAGCCCTCTGCAAGGCAGGAGGTCTCATTTTTGCTATTAAAGAGCAATGGAAGGGAAAAGGGAGGGAGAGAATGGAGCCATGGAAAGGGAAGGAAGCAAAATTGTGCTCACATGAGAGAGCAGGAAGAGTCTTATTCAAACACCAATGCCTTGGGGGTGAGCAAAATTCCCTGGGCCACCTGAAAATCTTATCAGGTCTGTAGCTTGCCTTTTTTTTTTTTTTTTTTTTTTTTTTTCTTTTTGCTTATCTGCTTTATTCTAGCTTGCTTTCCCTCTCTTTTTCTTTTCCCTGTTCCATTCCTTTTATGTGATCAGAGGCTGCAGGTCTCTAGTGTTTCCCAGAATGCTGGTTAAGATCTTGTTAGCGTCTGGAAGGCAGAGAATGGCAGGGGTCAGGAAGGCACCGAAACAGCAAAGTTGAATCATTCCTATTGCTGGAGTCTTTCTTGGAAATGCAGACTACTGGGGTTTGTATTTCTGGGGTTTTTACCCCTGAAATGTGCTTTCACCCAGGGAAATGGAGCTTAGGTCGAAACACTGCAAAGAAAGCAATCTCATTTTTTGCTTCTGTTTTTTTTTTGGACTCCAACAGCTGGATGGAGTCAGAGCCTCTAAGAAGTTCCTGGTCAACAGAGAAGCTGCAACATGAGGTCCAAGACTTGAAAATAAAAACTCAACAGGGAAAAGTTATTTTAGAAAAGCCCAAGCAATAAGATCCTCCACTGGTATTTGCATTCAGCCCTGAGTACAAATGCGTCCAAAGCCAGGCATCATTATTTCTTAATTCTTGCTTCTCATATCAGTGCCATCACTAGTTATTTTCTATAATTTGCCAGAGAAATGTCTCTCAACAGCAGGTTGAATTCTTTATTACATCTCTCTCTGTATCAAACCATCCCAAGAACCCTTCTGATACTTTGTTTCTCCCAGTGAGTTATGGAAATGCAGAGCACCTTTTAATCAGGAGAGACATCTCTGTTTAGTTTGCAGACTTCAAAATTCCTTCTGTTCAAAAAGCTGTGTTGCTACCTGAGTGAAATCAGAGATAAAACTCCAACTAATATCATGATTTCAAGAATTGGCAGATAATTAATTTCTAAAACTTGAGACTGAGTAGTGCATTTCCTTTGTGGTTTGATTTTTTTTTAAAATCTGTTTCTGCATAGAGTTAGCTTCACATAACAAATTAAAGCCATGTATTTTTGGAAGAGGATGGTGTCAGGACTGAAATACTCTGCTGGGACACTCTGCTGGGGAGCTCTTGGCTCCTCTGCAGTCTCCTGCCGTGATCAGTTTTGTTTAGGATATTCTAGGTCTGTGGGTCTAGAATTAGAAAACCAAGATCCAGAGAGGTTCAGTGGAAGTTCTGGAGGATTATTCAGTGTCTTGTCTTCAGGAGCTGAAGTGTTGGAGAAGGATCACAACCTCTCAGTGCTGACTTGCCCAAATGAGACATTTCTCACATCGTCATTTTTGCCTCTGAACTGGAGTCCTAAAATAACAAATATCAGTGGGGATGATCCAGTGATTCAACCATCAGCATCCACAGTAGTCACCCAAGATAGCTGCTTCCTTTAGCACCCATAAAAATACCAACAACTCCACGGGACAGCTTGGAAGCCAAAGAAATGGTCTCTTTATTGAAATTATGTTGCCATGTGAGCCCTAATTAGAATGTATCTCTGCTCCTTTGTTCCTCATATGCACAAACCAAACTCCATTATTCCCTGGCTTCCCACAACATGGTAAATGCTTCTTCAAGGCAGGGATCTCATCTCTCATTTTGCTCATTTGCAGCATCAGAAGAACATTTGTGTCAGAGCTGGGCCATGGCAGTCCCTGGGTATCAATGACAGAGACCAATGAGCTCTTATGACATCGCAGGAGAACAAAGGAGAAAACACAGCTCAAGCTGAGATGTGGGATTTAGATTTTCCTGCCCAAAGTACCTGGATTTAATGGCACAGAGCAGGGAAGAGGTCAACATCCATCATCCCATCAGGAAAAGCTTCCCTCTGCTCCTCTGCTGCTTGTCCCTGTGTCAGTGAGGGATTGAATTAAGTGATGGAGGAAGGTGGATCTGCTCTGCAGCGCAAAGAGCCAAAAATCAGGTAATAACAGTAACTCCCACTCCTGAATCTTCTCAGAAAAGCATTTACAAGCAGGTTTCTGGAGCAGTAAAGATTTTTCTCTTTCTCTTCTTCTTTTTTTCCCCCCTTTTTCCTTTACTACCGAGAAATCTTTAACAAATAATCATTTTACACTGTACAGTTCATCAATAAAAGCAATAACACCAGGTTATGTAATAAATTAAATATGATGTGTAGTTGAAAGTAATCGTTCTTTCAGGCATCAGCTTCTTGTCACATTAAGGGCGCTGGCAAACAGGTTTAATATTCGTGGAATGAACAGAGTTATTGACAAGCAGAGGAGGAACTAGACAGCAAGTGAGCATCATATTAATTTTTCAAAGCTTGATATTGCCTTTCCTGCTGACAGCGCAACAAACTTCCAGGGCTGGCTTTTGATGAAGGGGGGTTTGGTAGTGGTGGCTTCTTTCTCTTTGATCTTGGTTTTCTGCCATTCTGTCAAGTTGGAAGAAAGAAGGGAAGAGGGAGAAAAATTTTGGTGGCTCAGAGGTAAATGTGGTTTTGTCTTTGGGTTTGTTCTGGATAACTCAATTCAAGGTAAAGTCAGATTAACTCCAGTTCTGCCTTTCACTCTATCAATGGACATCTTTCATTACTTCAAAAACAGCCCATTCCACTTCTAGAATTTAAGTGCTGCTCCTTGGCCCAGAGAATCTGGTGGTTGAAATACTGGAGATCCTTTGGGACAGAGTTTCTCAGAATGGACAATTAAATCAGAGATGGTGTTACAAAGACAGGTCTGCTGGGTCATCTGAGCTTCCTGATACAGGGAACTGCTCAAGGGTTGCAGAGAAATGGAAATTGAAAAGCTGAACTTCCTGAGGTCCAAGTGGTTCCTTGATGAGGCTGGAAATGTAGAAAGTGATGACAATTCACCTTTTTACCTAAGCATTCACAAAGTGCTACAAAAACAGCTGAAAGGAAAAAACATAACAAGTGTGAATGGTCACTCTGAGGCATGGAAGTGAAAAATAGGCACTGACATTTCTCTTATCTCATATTTGAGCCCCAACCACCTCTGCTTGTCTCATGAAACTTGTCACCCAAAAAAGATTTTAAAAGGTGTTAAAATATGTGTATTTCTGCTGATGGGCTATGGAGACGCAGAGAAGTTTTCTGTGGAGTGGTGGTCAGGGACTGCTCAGGTCAGAAGTGTTTTATGGAAACTGTCATTGGAGATGCTCTCAAAGAGCACACATGGGACAAACATTTCCCAAAGCAGTTCTGTGGGCTGCCTTTTGCATTGTGGATGGGATTGAACATTGCAGCATTTCTGACACAGTGGATGAGATACAATCTTATTAAATGAAATGCAAAGCCCCTTGCGTGTGGCAGTTTGGCAATATTCTCCTTCATCTACATTAGAGTGGTCAGCACATTGTGTTTGAGCATTCTCCATAACCACAGGAGCATGGGGAAGAGAAAATCAGAAGGAGGCGTGGGCAAAAGGCAGCTCTGGGCTGATCAGTGATGCCACATGGGTTCTGTTCAACCCTTTCTCTCCTCTCTGTCCAGAGCTCTGAGGGTGTTTTAGAGCTGGCAAGGTAGGCATGGCTTCAGAGAGCTGGACAGGCTTTGGAACTTGGCACCATTGTCCTTTGATTGGCCTGAAAACTCTTATTCTAGAAGAGGATGGTTTTGCAGGCCTCATCAATTAACACTCAGGTCAGGTTTGTTCATCACACTGAGCTTTCATGGGCTGACCTTGCCACATGTGGCCAAATTTTCAGTAATGGCCTCGTGTCTCCTCAAAAATTTGTCTCCACTGAAGATCACCCTGGCCACAGCTTCCTTTCAGCTGGGAAATGTGACAGCTGCTTTTTTCCAAAATACTCCAGAATGATCCCAGTTCTCCAAAGAAATATCAGAGCATGAGAAGAAACAAAGGGGAGTGGGGAGAGAGCAGAGCTGTTGATCTTGTTCAGACCCAGACCCAGCCTCCCCACACATTCCCATGGGTGGAATCAAATCCAAACTCTGGAAGGGATTTCTTTATTAATGAGAGGTGAGGGAATCTGTGGGCCCCAGAAAAATGGACAAGTGATGGATGTTGCCACCTTTCAGATTTGTCTGTGCGTCCTTCCTCACTGCTCTCCTGGGATTTGTTTTAAGAATTTTTTGTATCTAATTTGTACCCAAGACTGGAGAGATCACTGGGCTGACAGAGTTCAGTGAAAAAGTGTAACATGAGTGGAGTGGTCTCAATAGCAATGGGAACATGTTTCTTTTTTTACTTATGAGCAAGCTCTGTTTCACCCCCTCCATGCAAAAAAGAACCCAGGAATGAGTGAGAGGTATTAAAGCACAAAAAAGGAATCAAGATTTTTCTGAAGGTCTGGGAGGAAGTGGAGGAAGAACTCACATGAGAAATGTCAGCTTAGGAGCACCCTTTGGTAATGAGCTGTTTCACAAAACATGGAAAATGGGAGAATTTCAGGCATCAGCTGTGTATCCTAATGGTGCATCAGCCACCTAAAAGACCCTGGAAAATGTTGTTAGAGGAAGGTAACAGAATAAACACAGCAGCATGAAGATATTTTTATCTGAGGCAGAACCTGGAAAGTGCTGCAGGGTTGAAGGAAGGAGCCAGGCAGGGACTGCAGCATCCAGGGTAGGATTTTGCCAACAAACAGAGCGATTCCTCAGAGCCACTGGGAAGGGAATTTCCTGCCCTTCCAGAGAGAGAAAACAGGCGGGCAGCTACTGATGTCCTGAACTTGTGGGGCCATCCCAGCAGGGCAAAGGCTGGTGGCTTCAAAAGAGCTCAGTACCAGGAATGGAGCTGGAAAAAATCAAAATAGGAGCTGCAGGAAGCATCTTGATAATCCAGACTGAAATATTAATAATGGGTAAACTAAAAGCATTCAAAGTAAAGTCTTTGATTCGCTTTGGGTGGACATCCAAGAAGCTCCTCTTTGCCTCCTTGCACAAGTGCCAGTGGGGCAAAGCCAAAAGATCGGATTGTCATGTGTGAAAAGCAGAGAATTTAAATTTTTTAAAGTTATTTTTTAAACCAAGCTCTTTCAAAGTTGCTAGTTGTACCTGTCTTTAAATCCTGTGAGCACCATCTAAGGATTTCACTGACTTTTCATGGCAGTTGAGGAAATCCTGCCATTCCCATCACCTGGGGTGCAGAGAGAGACAGAGAAACATGCAAAGAATTAACGTGTACAGCTGGCAGGCTCTGAAGTGCATCTGAGAGTGCCACGAGGTACTCAACTACCTCTAAAAAAATGAGAGCATTTAATTCCCCCAGAAGTCAGTGGAGATCAAGAACATGCACATGGGTTCCTGAATCACAGAGCATCCTCTTCATCTAAGCTGTATTTGACTGCTGAAAGGATGGGAGTATTCCTCTTACAGTGATTAGAATTAGAAACAAGTTTGTTAAAGGAAAACAAAACAAAGAACAACCCTTTGTGTTAAATCTTGCACAAATGATAGCCCTGGGTTTCTTCTAGATTTTTGTTATTATTAAAATAAATAATATTTGGGTTTATCCTCACACTTTGCCCATTCTATTGAACCAAGGTGCTATTTCTGAGTTCAAAGCATGCACACAAAAAATTGCAAACCCCACATTTCAAAGGCACCTTCTACTTGGAAAGGGATCTATTTTTGTCCCTGTGACTGTCTTGCACAGCCCTAATTGTCATGCCCTGCTCTGAAATCCACGGTGCGCGCCTCTTGCCGGAGTATTTTTGGATTATTGCTCATTGTGATCAGCCTTTTGTGTTCCTTTTGATATGGGCCAAATTTTGACATGAGATGCTGAGTCACATACAATGTGGATCTTATTAATGTCTCAAAGAAATCTTCCTTTTTCCTATTCCCCTGTACCTGGGCCAGCACCTGGCAGAGTCTTCCCCATTTCCCAGACAGACAAGGGAAAGAAAACCACCTGAAACACATCAAAGAGCTGAGCAGCTCAAAACAATTAATTTAATTATTATAATGAAATGTCTTGGGGAGTGCCGGCTTGGCATTGTAGTTCCTGTGCTCGTTTGTATTGTGACAAAACTGGGCAAAGAAAAAAAANAGATCCCTAAACCCCCAAAGAGTGCTCTGAGTGCTGAGGGAAGGGAAGGGAAGGGAAGGGAAGATCTTGAAATTGAGGTCTCTGGGTTTGGGGGTGAAATATTTAATTTTTGGCCACCAAAAATACAGTCATATCTGAGTGGGAATGTAATTTTAAAAAAATTATCAGGAGATTAATAATTTTATGAAGTCAAAATAGATATTATAAATCCTTTTAGGGAGTGATAGAGAGGGAAAAGGGCACTTGATATAATGGGGTGGAAAACCCAAATAATCCCATCTCTGCTGTAAGATTCTCTTTCCTGGAGTGCTTTCCCTACTTCCCACACTGAGCACAGCCCTTGCTCTGGCACTGCTGCAGCTTCTAAGGCTGGGCAGAAAAGTTTCACACCTGTAAATGGGCTTTTTTTGTCTCCCGCAGCTGAGCTGATTTTAGGGATCACTTCTTATTTCCTTCCCTTTCCATTTCTTCTCTGATCACCATCACATATGTCAGCAACATGTGCTATTTTTTTCTCAGTAAGAAGGAAGCTTTTCTAACTAGGTAACACAGAAAAAAGGATGGAATATTGGAGGTGGAAGCTTCAGCAGCCTCCATACCAGCATCCTCCACGTGAGATGTCCTCCTTTTCTTTGAATGGCCTCTGTGAACACAAATCCCAGATTTCAAAGGTGTGAATTCCGGGATGCTGAATGCAAAATGTCTGATATTGGTGTTGCTGCTTTTGTTTCAGCTCCTCATCAGGAAAATTTCCCTGCCTTCCCTGCACAGGTGCCCTGGGATAGGTGAAGCAGGCAGGGGCTCCACTCCTGCTCTTTAATCCACAGCCAGGCTGTCCCTTGAATTCCTGCAGTACAAGCTCCAGCAGATCTGTGCTTGCTTCTGGTGCCGAGCAGCTGTTTCACAAACTGTTGGGTTTATTGGAGTTTTGTGGCCATAATCACTTGGCTCTCTCGGTGCTGTCACCTGCAGATGAAAATGAAAAGCCTTGAAAATCAGGTGACAGCAAATGCAGCATGGCCAGGGATGTATGTGAGCACAGAGCAGGCTGCTGGCAGGAAGTTGTTACACACCCCAGAAATGGAGGGCTTGACACTGGAGACTGTGTCTGGGAGAGAAGTGAAGAAACACAGCCAAATGTTCTTTTTTCTTCTGTGATGGAGACCAAATCCCTTGGAATGCAGGAATGTAATTGTTCAGTGGCCAGGGCTCCTGGAACATTGTGTCTGTCAGTGCTGCATGCACAGTGCATCACACAAAGGTCTTGGAACCACAGAATCCTGGAAATGGTTGGAAGGGATGTTTAAAGGTCATCCAGTCCCAGACACCTCCCACTGTCCCAGGCTCCTCCAAGCCCCAATGTCCAACCTGGCCTTGGACACTTCCAGGGATCCAGGGGCAACCACAGCTTCTCTGGGCACCCTGTGCCAGGGCCTCACCTCCTTCATTTGTAAAAATTTTCTTTGCAGGAATTTGCCTGCAGTTCTCAGCCTGGTTGTGCAGGAGGTCTGTGGAAGAAGGAGTTGTTATTGTGGATAGAAGAAATCAGATTTACAGGGAAAACCCTTACAGCCGTGGTAAGCAGCAAATTTATGAAAATATTCCCAGCTATAATCAGAACAGCCCTTTGGATGGTTCCTGGTATGATCAGAGATGCCAGCACTTGGTGCTATCAGAGATCCCATGGTAGGTTCCTCCTAGGAATGTTGTGCAATGATGATTTGCCGCCTGCTACCTCTGAAGATAATTCCTGCCATCTTTCCTCAGATCCATGTTTCGTTCACATGCAGCTGCAGCAGATTGTGCACATTGTGCAGACCTCGGGCCTGACATAGGTGTCACACTTTTTATGTCATTTTTATTCATGTCATTTACGCCTTTTTATTTTGTGCCTGCAGCAGAGCTGCTCTTGGTTCCCATCACAGGGGAGGAGAAGAAGGAGCAGTCACAGGAGAGTTGTCCAGGGGCACACAGCCTGGGGTCAATCCCATATTTCCATCCAGCTCACAGATTCTCATCAGTGTTTTTGGCTGGATCAATGACTGGAATGGAGTTAATCTTGATTTACCCAGGAGATGGAAGGGGTAGAATTGAGCACGACAAGCTGAATCCTAGAATAGCAAAAGGCCACTGGAAAGGGAAAGAGAGTGCAAAGAGGAAAAGCTAACACATTGGCCTCTGTGATTCTGTCTTTGCAGGTCCCTCAGGCAACATAACCATAAACAGTCTCTTCAGAAGATGTGAATACTGTGCTCCTTTCTGACAATTTTTTCCCCCAGTTTCCTCCTGCCTTTACAAGTAGCTGAGGAAAAGAAATATTTAATGACAGGGTTTGATATTTTAATGTAAAAACCACAACAAATGTCTCCATGAAAGGGCAGCAATAGAATTACAAAGGAATGTGTTGCAGCAAGTGAGAAGTTGGTTGGAAACGGGAGGGAAGTGGAAAGAGGCAAAGCTGCAGAACTCGTGGAGTATCTTCAGGTGGAAATCACCAGTGACTCATCTCAAGAGCGCTTTCCAGAGCTTGCTGGGGAGGAAAAGCCAGGCCAGCTTGGTGCTTTACCCTTCACCTTTCTGTGGGAGCAGAGCAGAGTTCTCTCCTCCATGGTCTGGCTGAGAGGTGTCTTCTGACAGGATCCCTTTCCTTGAAGAAATTCCTGCTGATGTCCAACCCAAACTTCCCCAGTACAGCTTCAGGCCGTTCCCTATTGTCCTTTTCCTTGTTCCCTGGGAGCAGAGCCCAACACCCCCTCCTGTCAGGGAGTTGTGCAGAGCCACAAGGTCCCCCCTGAGCCTCCTTTTCTCCAGGCTGAGCCCCTTTCCAGCTCCCTCAGCCTCTCTTGGTGCTCCAGACCCTTCCCCAGCTCCATTCCCTTCCCTGGACGCTCTCCAGCCCCTCAATGTCCTTCTTGTCATGAAGGGCCCAAAACTGGACACAGCACCCAAGGGTGGCCCTACCAGTGCCCAGCACAGAGGCAGAAGGTGAGATGTGAAGTCCTCAGTGTGTCACTGTCACAGGAAGGCCACGTTCTCACTCACCCTGTTCTACATTTGAGGCTGTTCTCTTGCCCAGGTGAGGGAGTTGTGCCCTGCACCCAGCCTGTGGTGGCACCCACAGGAAGGGAACACAGAAAAATCCCATCCTGGAACCCCTGTGTGTCCTCACACACAGGGCACACAGGGCTGGTGCTGTGCCCAGGCTGCCCCACTGGACAGCATCCATCATTCAGTCAGGGATGCAGCATATGGTCCCAGCCTGGTGCTTCTGAGATGGGGCTAGAGCCCAGGAAATGTGGCACTGAGTGTCTGCAGAGACAACCTGGGACTGAAACCCTGGCCTGGTAGCTGCAGTGAACAGTTTATACTGCTCTCCCTCCCTCCCCTGTGGGATCTTAGCAGCAGTCTCCAGCCAACATAATTCTTTGTGAGTTACTTTCGTTAGCAAAACCTTTCACCCTATGAAGATGTTCTACTTAATTAGTAAAAGTTCAATTTTTTTGTCACTGACAGAGCTCCATACATCAACATGTCTGGAGAGTCATTAGCTGGAAAATTAATCAGGGTGGGTAACAGCTGAATAGAGTCAGAGCCCTTTATGTTCCTTCCCACATCTCTGCCTCCAACTCGAGAACTTTTTCAAGAAGGGGTATCCCAAAACCATCTCCAAATATCCAAGAGACCCAATGCTAAGGAGCAGTGGAGTCAAGGGTGTTCCTGAGCCTAAAGGAAAGGATGAGAAATCAGAATCCACTGTGATCCACCGTGGTCAGAGCAGTGAGGAAATCCAGCTGAGGACTCTGAAATGACGAAGCAAGGCTGAGGTTTTCCTCCCTCCTGTCTCTGGGAACACATCAAACCAAGGTGCTTTTCTCCCATGCATTGCCCTCTATATCCACTGTGCAGGATTGCTGCCAGCAGAGTTTGCCATGACCCATCGTGGTTCAGCCTTGGCTTCCCTCCCCACTGTGCATTTATTGTTGCTCAGAAAAAACCTGCTTGAGGTGTCTGCTGCAATTCCCTACAATATCACCTTTTTCCTGGTGGGTTGACAGCCACAAGGAGTCCAAATAACCAATGGATCAGCACAGATTTGCATGTCAGCTTCTTCTTGGTTTTGTTTTGTTGTGGGTTTTTTTGTTTGTTTTTTTGTCTGTTTGTTTGGGGTTTTTTAATCTTTTTACCAGTTTATTCCCTGGCTATGGGGCCTGGGCTTTTCTTCAGGCAGCTGGAGCCCATCCATAACTGCATGAAGGTGGGGGATGTTGCACCAAGTTGTGCTGAGGCTGTTGGATGCATTGCAGGAATCTTGGGATGGCTACACTGGCCTAAGAGAACCTAAGAACAATAAAATCTGGTGTTGTTCCTATCCCCTGAGCACAGAACACTGTTCACGTGTCAGTCTCACATCACTTTTTCCTGCTCTGACACTTCTTAAAATTAACAGGGAAGTTTTGGTAGCAAATTGTGATGAAAAACACTGATATAATTTATTTACTTTCTATTATTATTATTATTATTATTATTAGGAGTGGAAGCATAGTAGCTGTCTTAACAGTTTGATTGGTAGAAAAGAGAAACAATTTTGGACAATGCAACTGACTACTATTTTGCTTAAAATTTTGCATAACTAATGGCCAGACCTCGTTAAAATTGAACTCCTCATGCTACATTTAATTCTCCTAGAGAACAAGACCAGACTGCAGGGGAGGAAGGAAATATTTTGCCTGCACAAAAATATATCTTCCCACTTGGCAATTTACCTCCTCAGAAAGTGTCAAAAAGTCTGAATGACTTCCTGGGCTCTGCTCTGCCTCCAGGACTTGCCAGTCCTTTGTTGCCTCTGCTGATGCTGATAACCGAACTGTGGCATTCTGGAACCTTCTCTGACTAACAAGAGGCTCAGGGCCCCCAGCTCTGTCCTCACACTCCTGTCGAGTGTGGTTAACTGAGTGTCTGCCCAAATGGAAAGTGATTTTCCTGCCACATCCCTGCTGGGGACGAGTCACACCCAGACAGAACTGCAAGCACCAAGGCCTTGTCCCCAGGAATGAGGATTGAGGCACGTGTGCCTTGGCATAAAATTCTGTCCTTGGTGTCTGATTGATTTATAAAGCTTGTTTTCAGTGTGTTTGTGAAGGGATAAAGGAGAAAAGAACACAGCCTCGTCCCTCAAAACTCTTTGATTCCTTGCAGTGGGGCATCCTTTAGGAGCAGTGTCTCTGAAAAGCTGCTCTTGTGCTTTCCTGGGCAAAACAAAGAGGGTAAAACAAATGCTGAGTATTCACCCAAACCAATAGAGATTATTCATTTCCCTGCCTCCCTAGTCACTCCTTCTGAAAGCAGAAGGGAAGCAGAATTTCTCTTTGGCTCAGTTAAAAATTTTTGTTTTCCATTGAGCATAAAGTTCTTTTCATCCTTGGGAATCCTTAAGCTCAAGACAAATACAATTTGGATAACAGAAAAACCCTGTTTTCTTTTGAAGAGTCTCTTCATTTCTGAAATGCCAAAACGGGATATTATCTGTCTTATTTGCTCTTGTTTCCAGATTAGCTTTTTGAGGGAGTCAAAACAAATCTGTGAAAATCTTCCTGCACCCTGAAATTACTTTTACAGCAAACAAAAAATTGACCTCTAGCATTATACCCAGCTATAGTTACAAAGATTCGTTTCAGGCTTTTCCTAAGCACGTTTCCCTCTTCAGCTTTTATTAGCAAGGACAGAAAAGCTCAAGTTCCCAAATGATGTGGACTTCCAGGCCACACATGGTCTGTGGTGTGGGAGAGCTGTTGGAATGCTGCTAATCTCGCATATACAGGCAGAAAATTCCCCAATCCCCATCAAGATCCCATCTTTAAAGCACTTAACCATGGACCATTAGCACTTTAAATGTGGTGCAGATCATCAGGGCTGATTTAGACAGAAGAATGAAATGGTATTGATTCAGGATTATGGCCAGGTAAAGACACCATCATGCTGTTTGTTTTGTGCTTGATGTTCATTAAATGAACTAATTTATGGATAGGATTAGAGTGATCTATAGAACAGAGGCCTGGAATGGAAAGCAGTGCCCTGGAACTGCATGAACTGGAGATTGCGTTAGGATTCATAGGGAGAAAAGAAAAGGAAATAGAGGTACTCTATGTACATTGGCCTGAATTCTGCTGTAGTGAGGAAAAGATGGATTCCCATGAGCATAAATCCACAACCTCAAGCTGCCAGTCTGCCATTGGATGGATCAGGAGATGGTTCAGGTACAGAGCTGTAAATTGCTTCCCCCTGCACCCATAAATTAGCCCCAAATATCCCCAGTGTTCCTCTTTCTCTCCTCTAAAACACCAACTACAACAGCTTTTCTCCAAAGGTGCTCTGTTGCTATTTTTGGGGGGGGTAGTCACTAATTTTCTGCCCTCCCCTGTGAACCCAGATTTCATACTTGGTTTGATATTTACTTGGGAAGCTGATGAGAGCATTTTTAAAATTACTAAATCTCATTGGAAAAAAAAAAGTGAGTTTTGCATAAAAGTATCCACAAGATACAGTAAATTGATTTCCAGATTTCCCTTCTCCCACCCTCTGTCAGTCAGCACCACTCCTGGGCAGGGGAATCTGCAGTGTTGCTGTGAGCAGATCTTGACAGCCTAAGAGACAGCGGTCCCTGAGGGCTTAAAAAGCAGCCTGTGCCTCAGGAGACACATTTCCAGACCCCCTTTGGATGGCAGCCTCTGCTGATCCTGACTTTCCTTTTCCCATCTCACCTGAGTGACCATTTTAGGACAGGGACAATCTCTTATGTCACAGGGCCACAGTGCCAAGGACAAAGCAGCCTTGATCTCATCAGAGGTACCAAGTGCTGGGATAACACCTGTGAGGAATGCAAAGGCTCTCCACCCTCCTTCCTCTTGTCTGAAGCTGAGAGAGGAGTGAGTTGGTGTCCTCAAGAGGCCTAGAAAACAAATCACTTTTGTGTTTGTTAAGTGCTGAACTTCACACAGTACAAGACAGGCAGGCAACCTGCTCAGCTAATTAAGACACAGGGTAGGAATCAAGATGGGTGAAACTTCCACAGGAAGGCTGGAATAACTCACTAGTTATTAAACTGTTAAGCCAGAGAAATGCCAGCCAAGTCCCCTTTTCCTCCATCTCACAGCCCAGCATCATGCAGATATCACAGAGAGGGGAATCAGGTTTTCCCAAGTGTTTTACATCTTCACTGCAGCATCTGCCCCAGGCATAGAGCACCCAGGCAATTTGATCCAATTTGTTAGCAAGAGATATCAGACTTCTCCTTCTCCCAAGTTCCAGGACGAAAACCTCTGAGTGCAATTCTGAAGCAAAAATGGCTCCAAGGCACCCAGGTTAGATGAATGCACTTTAAAAGCATCTGTTAACTCTGTACTTCTTTTCAGCCATAAAAATTACTTCATATGCTGTCTGCAATCCCCATTTATAGGAGTTCAGTACTTTGGTGGATGGATGGAAAGGAGGCAGCCTGGAGCATGCAGAGGGGGAGGTACTGCAGAGCACTGTGCACAGCACATTTTGTAGCAATCACTTGATTTCTTCTCAGCCTCTTCCCCACAGGGTGATGGCTGTGCAGGAGCCTGTGGTTTCCAAAGTATCACTCATCCCCTGCTTGTTCACAAAACACAGCCTGGAAGGATCTGCTTCTGCTGCACTGGCCACAGAAGGCTTTGCAAACTCACATTTGCATGGTGGGGTCCCAACCATGTTTAGTTTTCCAGCTGGCTCTGCCTGTTTTGTGATGGGAGGGCTCCCAGGGTGCAGGGGAGCCCAGCTGGGCAGCAGCTTTCTATCTGAGAGGTACAAAGAGGCATGGAAGGGAGCAGGATGTTGCTGGTGATGTGGAGCTGTAACCCTTGAGGGATGAATGTGGCACACACAGCCCACAGGGAGATGTGAAGAAGCAAATCCATGATCCCAGGGCAATCTACTGCCCCAGCTCTCCCAGGACTCCTGTCCTCCCACACAAATATTTCACTGCCTCTCACCCACCAAGGCTCAGTGGGCACTCACCCCTTCCTGCTACAAATACCTTCAATTGTCATTGGTTTCTCATTCTCCATCCCATCAAAAATACTTCAAAAGGCTCAACTCCTCTTTTTTTCTTTACTACTGTCACTCCTTTTTCCATTCCTCCTCATCATGCAAAACCAGAAGTAAATAAATGAACCCCAACTTAATTTTACACTCACATATGAGCAGCACAAAGAGCCATGAACACAATCAGCAAAAAGCACCAATTCCAGCAGTCTTTCTAAGGTCCCTTCATGGCATGTGGTGTTGGAACAGCCATTGTCCAACAGTGCTCTGGAGTGGAGCTGTTTCTCCATCTCTCCCTCCCTCCATCCTCCTCTAAACTCTGGCCAGCCTCCTTCCATGGCTCTCCCTGGCATCCCAGGGCTGTCTCCCTCTTCCTGCCTCTCCCTGGGCTCCCCCTGCACCCTCAGCTGCCCAGGATGCTGGGGATGGAAGGGGCACCTCTGCCCCCTCTGCCCAGTTGGTGGCTGGAGGGCATGGTGGGGGCTGGGCTGTTGCCATCAGAGCTGGCAGCAGATGCTGCCTGATGGAGGCTGCACTGCCTAATTCAGGCCTTTGTGGTTTGAGACAGAATCCAAATTATTTCCAATTAGGAGATTGCAGTGACAGCTGCTCTGAACAGGGCCTTCTCTCACAGCTGAGAGCCTGCTCCACGTTCAGCTGGGGTTGGATATCTGCGTTTCCAGCACGGGAAGCTTTATTATAACATCTTTTTCTTCCACCTCTTGTTAAGCCATTCCTCTCTCCCACACAACACTGCTTCTCACGAAGAATTTGGCAGCTGAAATGTCCTTATCTCTCCCTCACCAAAATCCACCCATTTCCTCCTCTCTATATGCAGAATTTAATTTTCCTGTTGTGCTGTCCAGCTCCCCCTCTTCCCAGTTCCCCCATTACTTCTGCCTGCCCTGAGATGTATGGGCCTTGTCAGGCAGTTTGGGCCTGACCCAGGCAGCCAAAATCAGAAAACCTGGTTTTATTTTGCCTGGGGAGAATTCATCACAGAAAGTGTCTCATTTAGGGAAATTAAGGATGAAGGAAAGGGAGAGCTGGAAATTTATTCTGGTTTGGTGTTAAGAATATATCTATATACTGCTGTGTTAAAGGCTGGTATTTTCTTCCCATTTTTCTTTCACTCATGTCTGACCATATCACACAGTCCAGAGGCAGAATTCAGGAGAAAGGGGCATTGGAGCCCTTGCTGGCTGGAAAATTCTGCCTGTGGTAGAGAGTGAAAAGGATCAGGCGCTGTTGAACAAGAGGACACGTCTCTCCCCATTCTGTGCCATAACTACTCATCAGAGACAAATCTAATCCTAAAATACAAACTAGACAAATCCTTTGGAAGGAGGAAGGGGAATATGTGGGTGCTGGCTTTAGTTATGATTCAGTTAAATCCTTGTTTGTTTGGAGACTGAGCATCTTGAATCACAGCAGGGCTGAGCAAACCCAGAGCAAACCTTCAACTGTGCAGAGCCCTGGGGAGCCTGCTACAGAACTGCCCCCCAAACACTGGGACATGGGTTTTCCTGCTCTCTCTTTTCTATCTCCCAGTCCTAGATGCAGTGAAAGGTTTGTGGTTTCCTCAGGGAGAACTCTAGATTTTTTCTCTTATGATGAAGGCATCACTTGTCTGCCCTACCCTCATCCCACATTTGCATTGTGGGCACCTGGGAGCTGCAGAGCAGATTTGGGGGAGCTGCAGGGCAGGTTTGAAATCAGAATTCCTTTCTCTGCTACAGAAACTCCACATCTGGAGGGAACCCAGGATCTCTGTCAGGAAACTCTTGGGGAGGCACCACCCATATTGAGAAGGTGACACCAAGGAGAGGCCAGGCCCTACCTTGGCACAGGTGGTGCAAACAGCAGGGCTGGGCTGGGATCAAACCCCTGCTGGTGTCAAATCCACTGGTACCTACAAAAATTTTGACAGCACCTTTGGCATGTGGTGTTTGTCTTGACCCCTTCATGGCTATGCTCTTAATAGAGCTTTTCATTTTCCCTGGGATCCAAGAGGGAAGATTTTAGTCCAGGAGATTTTTCAGTGGTATTGGGATGAGTGTTGTCTATTAATTCATGTAGAGCTCTTAGGTGCTCCAGAAGATAAGTGCCTTGTAAATACAAATAAATACATCAGATTAGACCTTGACAGTGGTTCATGCAAAAGGCATTTTTATGTGCAAAAAATAATAACATTGTAGAGAAATAGCTGTTATTTGAAACCTTGGGCTAGAGCTTCCATAATTGATATTGTTGGAGGAAAGATGAAGCTAATGGAGAAGAGCTGCTGTGATTGCCCTTTTGTCATTGACTAATTCTTCCAGCAACCAAAGTGACATTACCCAGCTCCCATTTAGACCTCCAAGCAAGTGGTCACATTTTTCAAGAGAGCACAGCTCAACGAGCACTGAATCCTTTCACAACTCTCCTTGCCAGTGCTGTAATTGCAGGGATGAAGGAAGGGCAGTGATTTTGAAAATCTGCCCTCTCCTTTACATCCTGACTGCTTTGAAATCTCAACCACAGTGTGGCTCAGAGAGAGGCATGAAAAATGTTACCGCCCAAGAATCCAGACTTACACGTGTCCCTGACGGAAATCTCATCCTCAACATTTTCAAAGACATTGCAGTGCAAGAAGAAGATTTTGGGTTCCTGTGATTATCAGCTCAACAAGGGTTGGTCAAAATTTGAGTTTAGCCCAGCCAAGTCCAAGCTCCCAGCACATGGGAGGTTCCTCCAGTGGGGTAGGTTCACACCTTTCTAAGCTATAAATGAAGGCAGACCCTGGATTTCAATTTATCCATGCAAAAATGAAAAACAGAAAGGCAGAAATAAACACCTGAGTGATCTTGGGAATCCTGAAACAAACAGCAGTTTTTTGCCTCCAACAAGTTACAATGAAGTGCCAGCATTTCTCCCTCAGCCCCATCAGATTAGGTACAAAACACAAGTGCTTAAAAGCCAGGGATAAATAATTAACAGCATCACACATCTATTATTCCCTACCAAAAGCATATAAAAGGCGAAATCCTGACCCATCCAAAGGCAACATCAAAGTTCTTCTTGACTTTAGATGAACTTGTGTTTCACCTAAATTGTTTTTCAAACACAGTGAAACGTGTCGTAAGATTCCTCCACAATCTTAATTCTGACCCAAGAGAGATAATTTTGTATCATCACTTCTTGAATTTAAACAGAAAACAAACCCTTTTTAAAAAATGTGAAGCACACCTCCTACCAAATGAATGTTGATTTGAAGACAAACAATATTATGGAAATCCCTTTTTTTTTTTTTTTTAGTATAAAAAGGGCACATCTTCACTTACTGCAAATTCAGTATCACTTAACAGTAATGGTACTTAGAAATACTTCAACTAACTAATGGTATTTGCCACCTAAGAATATTCTTTAAAAGAAAATGTTTGTACACCATAATCAATGAAATTAAAATGCCACATAAAAGAGCAAAAAACAAAAAAGAAAACAATTCACAGGTTAAGCATGAGGTTGTTTTGTCAAAATAAAAAGTACACTTCTTTGTACTCTGCTTAAAAACATATATTTATTATGTGGGTAGCATAGGGTTTCAGGAGTCCTTAATCATTCATTTCCCTGTTTTTAAGTGTGAGGGCTTTGCAAATGATGTGATAAGTAAATACATTGTTGTCACTTAGCAACCTTAACTTGTCTCTGAAATGAGTTGTTTGTTTCTATAATAAATGAGACACTCGGATACCATGGAGATGAGCAGAGACCTTGTCTGCTTTGCCAGAGCCCATCCTGGAAAATGGGATATTGCTTGGAGGGGTGAGGTCCTCTCACAGAGGAGCAGCTCTTCATTCCTGTCCACAGCACAGAAACGTGGGCACTGCCTGTGATTGTGCTGCTCTGAGGACAAGACTCATTCTCCTTTCAGGCAGAAAACCTGGAATTTTGGCCTTAGCCATGGTCAACTCTGCAGTGTCCAGGACATGGTGGATTTGCAGGGAGCTCTCAAATGCTTTTGTTGTTATCATCAGTGAGAAACTTCACTCTTCGCTCTAAGCTCCACGCTTGGAAAACAGCATCTTTTCATCTCCAGGCAGCTCTGCTAGAACCACCCAGGGCCTCTTCTTGGCCCCTAATTGCTCCTTTCTGTCCCTCTTCTGCTCTAACACAGCTCTAGGGCCAGTTTAAGCAGCTGGAGGAGGATTGCTGCCTCTGGGAAGCCCCTGATAAAGAACCTCCACTATGGCTCCTGCAGATGGGAACTGATGCCACACCTTTAGGGCTTTGTCTGGGGGGAAAGGAGAAAAGACAAATAGCATGGCTGAGAAAGAATTCCCTCCTTCAGATCTGAGCTTCTGGTATCTGGGAGTAAGTTAAAGCACAAGGGTTAATAGTGAATGTCAAAACAGATCTTAGACAACTCTGTTCTCATCTAAAACTGTATTTAATTGTGCAAGACTCCAGTTAATCCCTGGACACTGTTCATCTGCTAAAACTCACCTCATTTTTCCAAATCTTCTCCTCCCTCACTCCTTTCCTGTATTTCCTGACTTTCACACAATCTGCTTGCATGGCTGTTACAGCTCCTTGAGTTCAAATTAATCTTTTAAAAGAAGGATGAACCGCACAAACTTTCTTTTGGTTTTAGAAATCACATCCATATTCATAACCCACTAATCATGTTTGATAAATCAGAATTCATTGTGAAACACTCTAACCCTTCATGTTGCTTCACTTTTTAATCTCGCAGGGGAAGCAATCATCACTGCCAGGGGGCTGGGCTGGGCTGTCTCGGGTGTCTGCTTGAGTCAGCTCCCTTGTTTGTACAATGCAGCTCGTGCTTCTGGATCTAAGCTATCATCTAAAAACGTAATTAAGTCTTCAGCACTTGAGGAGAAAGAGGAATCTTCACAGTGTGGATCAAACAGCATCTTCTCAGTGATGCTGGCCCGAGGCTGCGGCTCGGCTGTGAGAGCAGCTCGGAGCTTTCTCATCCTTCCAGTGGTGTAACCACACTGGAACCCTGAGATGCTTTGCTGCCAGGTCAGCCATGGGAAGAATTGCACCTGCAGAATAAACAGAGAGATGTTTGTAGGGGTCAGCAGGGCCTGTCATTATGCAGTTTAACTGGTTTAACCAGGTGCAGTGTGCGGATAAGGGAGAGAAGGTGGCATTTCTGCCCCTCACATCACTGGACAGGAATGTGCATGTCTCTGTGCTCTCTAACTGTTTGCAAAATGGGATTTTTTTTTTTTTTGGCATCACCTAGATAAGTGCAAGATTAGCTACATCACCTTGTTCTTTTACCCCCATCAGTCCATTAATCCTGATCTTTTCTTTGGAGGAGGAGTCTCCATGTGAGTCCAGCTCCTCTGATCTATTCCGTCTGCTTCTCCTGCTGCCAGCTCCAGAGTGATCCCTTCTTCCCCACAGGCTGAGGTAGGAGACAAGCAGCCCACAGTGGGGGAAGGACAGTGACAAAGTGAAGTACTCTGGGCCACAAACCTCCTCCTGGGGATGATGTCAAGGTTCTGGCTCTGCTCCATACACTGGAGCCGCTCTGCTTTTCCACAGTCCCAAGTTTTGGGCTCCCCTGCTTTCCCAAAGAAATATAGCTTTTATTTGCTGAAGCAGATTCTAAGTCTGCCACACTTAATAATTCAGTGGTGAACTTTGCAGCTGTGTGCAGGTTGAAAAATAACTTGCTTTGGTAAGTACAAAATCTCCATTTCTGCTGCCTCTGCTTCTCCTTCCCTCCTCCTCTTGCCCGTGGCCCCAGCAGCCCCTGCAATCCAAACACTCTCCGTTATTATATTTTGGAGCAAAAAGGAAAGGCAGGAGGGGGAGAAGAAATTCATTTCCACTCTGTGGGATGTTTATTGTTTTTCCTGCTCTCAGCTATCCAAGGTCTCTGTCATTTTACGTGATATTTTATAATGGGAACAGTTCTTGTGAGTACCAATGAGTTCATCTGCAGAGAACGTGGAGCCTGGAGATTTAAATTTATACCTCTCTGCCACAGCTGTAATTGGGACTCTCGGGAGAGGAAACCCTGACAAGTGACACAAATAACCCCTGCCAGACCCCTCTCAAGTCCTGTAGCAGCAGGAACCCCAGGAGGACTTCCATGATCAAATTACCCTTAAACAAATGCTCCAGTCTCCAGTAACTGAGGATGTCACTGCTGAAGGTCAACAAGGTGTGTGTGTAACTTGATTATTGGGTTTAGTTTCCATTGCCTGCTCCCAGTCAGGAATTTTGGCCTGAGCCCAGACCAGGAGCTGCAACACTGGCAAAACAGAACTAGAAGAAGCTGCAAAACTAATTAAAACTCGTTACTCCAATTGTCTAGGAATACATTTATTTAGGCCTTCCCTACCCCTCTAGCTATGCAGGCATAATTACACCAGCACTGTTTTCCTGAATGTAAATGAATAAAATAAAGTACACACGTTTTCTCTCCTGTGAACTCAAATTTGGCAATGTCTGTGATATTCATTTGGGGAGCTGACAAAAACATTTTGAAGATGTCAGCATCTCGGTGGAAAAGAGGAGGTTAAGAAAGATTGATAGGCAGATAGATGTGGATATGCAGATATATCCATAGATATAGATGTATAAAAATGATTTACAGTTTGCTTCTTTTCTCCCACCCTTTTGCAGTAAGCTTTTTAGGGAAACTACGTATTGTAGAAATAGATGTAATTTCCATGGAGGAGGAAGAATAATTAATACTGATGTGTCAGCTGCCAGGGCATGTCTTTCAGGTGCTGCACTGCTTTAACTGTTGGTTAAAAGAGAAAAAGTCCTCATAACTGAGCCATAAACTGTGCTGGTGCAAAAATTCTGTATTGACCTTGTTCAAAACACAAATAGCTCCTTCTGATAAAAATAGTAAGACAAAAATTCCAGATGTAATGCAAATATCATGGCATGAAATTCTCAGACTGGATTATGTACCAGTTCCTTCAAACTCGAAGAATAAATGAGTTTCTAAAGAATAAATCAATAATTATTGATTAAGTTATTATTAATATTATTATTATTAGTAGTAGTAGTTAATTTATTCTGGATTTCCTCCCATAATGTGCTGGGCTTGAAACCTAAACTTGTTTACTTAGCACAGAGCTTTTTTCTGTAAGCCCAAGGCCTGGAAGAATCTGTAAGTTCCACGAAAGCTTGATGGGACCCAGGAAAAATCAGTCATGGTGCTTGGGGGCTTCATGTTCCTTGCCCTCTCAGTCATTAACTGGGGCTCCTAATGTTAGAGATTAGATGATCTTGAACAGGGAGAGCCCTGTTGACAGCCCATCCCCGGGGTTTTGTTGCAGTAGGCACCGTGTCCTGGCCCTGGTCCCTGCCACATTCCAATTGTGCTCTTGTTGGTAAACTGGACTCCTCCCCCCTGCCAGAGGAGCAGCTTATGCCACAGGCTGGCACTCCATGGCATTCTCAGGAACTGCAAATGTCCAGCTCAGGGCTCACCTCTCTGCAGCTGTTCTTGTGAAGAACAAAGCCCAGGAATTGTTTCCTGGGTGACATACCATGGGATGGGTGAAACATCTCCAGCTGTCATCTGTGGAGATAGTCAGGCCTCAGGAGGCTGTGGAACTTTGACAATGGCAAGAACACTCTCTCCTAGGGAAAAGGAAGCCCCAAAGCTTCAGGGTTATGGCCAGTCCCCCTAGGGAGGAAACCTTAGGAGACTGCTATCGCGTCATGGTGACAAATGTGTTCCCCCATAAGGCTTTGCAGTTACTATGTTAATTATTTGTACCCCATTGGCTCTTTCTCCTCTCTCCTTTTTACCCCAGTTGATTGGTCCCTTTTCAAACCTTCCTCTGATTGGTCCATTTCTCAATCCCTAACCCGATTGGCCAAATTGTGCAACTCCGCCCCCTGCCTCTCCTATGTAAGTCCCTGCTCCTGCTGGTTGTGTGATCTTCTGTTCCTGGATCCCTTTGCGTGATAAACCTCCTGGAGAACCCTGCCAGAAGGCTCCATCTTGTTCCTCCACATCACCCAGACAGGATTGCTTTTCACAAAAAAGCTAAATCACTCCAGTGGCTTGGACATGCCTGTGCTTAAGGACTTCCTTTTCAGGACATCTCTGAGGAAGGTCACAGCACTCCTGACCACCCTGCTCCAGCCATGACACTGATCCAGTCTATGCCAGTGTAAGGAGATGCTCAAAGACCCTTCTCAAGGCCTTGAGCTGTCCAAACTGCCCCAGCAGGTGTAGCCATCCTCTAATACCACTCACAGCCTGCCCAGCACATATCCCTCCTAACATGCCCAAGTTTTCCTAATATTCCAGTTGCTCAGGGCTCCAGGCCATTCTGTGCTGGTGGTAAAAATTACAATCATAGAATCGGACTTTTGTGTGTTACCCTCAGCTCACAATCACCAGCAGATTATTTAATTGCATGGGAAAATGTTCTCTTTAATCTTTTAGAATTAGTCATCTCTTCTTCAGTCATCTCTCTGTATTTTTGGTTAGATAGACTGAAAATCTTAATATATCAGTGACATTTATAGCACATGTTAATATTATAAAACGTCAGAGCTCTATTTGCAGAAATGAATACTGATGTGATGGCAGTGTTTTATTATGTCAATGATTTTTATTATAAATATGATAAAACAGTGTCTTCTTTTCTTTTCTTTTCTTTTTTTTTCCCAAATAAAAAATAAAACCACCTAACAATTTAATCCCAAGATTACCACTGTGCTACCTGGTTAATTTATTCAATAGCAGTGCTAAAAAAACACACCCTGGAATGGATTTTCACGTTGTGTGGTCATTTGATGGATGTTACCATTGACCTGAAGGTTTGTTTAGGATTAGAGCATGACAATATGCACAGGAGCAGGCCTCACACAGCAGCTTTCTGGGGACACAAAGCCAGCAGGTGAAACCTACTTTTAAGGGGATAATTAATCATTACCAGAGAGTGAAATGTGGCTGGATGTCACGGAATCTCCACTGCTCTCTCCAGGACTGCTGGAATTGCCAGCCTCAATCCCACCTGCAGATGAGGGTCTTGGGGAGATTCCCTGCTCGAGGCTCCCCTGGCCCTCAGGTTCATTCCCAGAGATCCAGGAGCTCTGGATGAGCCCATTTTATGGGCTGTGATCCCATCTTACAAATTAATCTTTTTTGTTACAATTAGTATTTACTTTGGCAAGTAAGCTGAACTTGTCACAACTGGTAGTAGCATTTCCAGCCCCCCAAAAAATGGCAAATTCACAAAAATTAAGGGTTCATTATGAGGAAAATGGTATTTTATACAAAAAGATTAGTAAACAAGGAGGGTCTCTATAAATTTCTGCTCTGTCTCTGTTTAAATTGCCTTACTTATCTTTGAAAATTGCAGGCCTCTAAGAGTCATCTTTAAAAGCAATAAAATATTAATGTATTTAAAAGACAGAACATAAAAGCTTGATTTGATTCATACAAAGTAGCATGAGTCCAAGGGCTGGGATTTTTCAGAATAACAAGGAATATCATGGAATTCACTCCAAAGTTAGAAGCAGCACAGTAATGAAGAGGCACATCCATGGTTTCTGAGCTGCACTAAGAGGGATCTGTTCGCAGGGGAGAGGCACAGGGAGGATGGAGATTGCAGTGTTGAGATGCTGTTGCTATGGTTAGTGGTGTGCAAGGCTTCAGGATTTATATATCTTTTAATTTAAACTTTCCCNTCCTCTTCTGTCCCTGTGCAAAGGGAGATCCAAGATTCCAGTCCTTGCAAGAAAGACATCTGGTTTGGTTGGTGGCTGGGAGGAGGTCAGGGAGAGGCTCTTGAAGATGCCTGTCATGCAATAGCAGATAATAAATCCAGAGGGAAATTTAATTAGTGGGTGTTTTCAATGGCAGGCATCTCAGATGTCTGCTGAGACGCCCAGTCTGGTTTTTCAGATCTCTCTGGCACTGAGACCTGGCAGAGTCAGTGCTGAGAGGGGGTGGGCAGAGGGGTCTGTGGTGGGCAGTGAGTGACAAGCTGAGGGGCCAAAGTGACAGCCCGAGCAGCAGCACTGGGCAGGGAAACTCCTTCAGCTACTCCTTGGATGCAAAATATCCCCAAAATGCCTCTGCTCATTTCAGTAACGAGGTGCTTTGTGGGAAGAGAAATTCCTGCTGGTGTGCAGCCCAGAGAGCTCCAGAGGTGTGGAGTGAGCATCCCTTGGGACAGTGCCAGTGGGACAGGGTGGGCTTGTCCTGGCTCTGCAGGGCCCTCCTGCCCCATTCCTGAGGTGCTGCCCGGCTCATCAGGCTGTGTCCTGTTTATGGGGGCTCCCTGAGGACTCCAGCCTGAGGGAGCACAGCCAGAGAGGGCTTCTCCCTCCCACGAGTGACTTCAGACAGAACAGCAGCTCCAAAACAAAATGCTGCAGCTTCACTTTTAAATGTTCCACCAGGCTCTTGAGAAGGTTCTCAGATGAGTTCTCTGAAGGGTGCAGTGGTGAGCCCACTTATTCACAGCACTGCCCAGCTGCTCTCAGCAACAAGAGAATGTTTCCTTTGGCTGCAAAGCAGGATGGGTTAACCAGCTCATTTCATTGTTTAATTTCTTTCATAAGGAGGGAGAGGGGATATAACTCTTCCTTCCCTGGATTGCAAATGGCTGTGGGTAACTCAAAGTAAGGAAGTTGTGACAAGTTATTTACCCCTGGATGAAGTGCCTTGATGAAGGAGCATAAATCATGGTTTATTCAGAATATTCTCAAATTAAACCTTCAGGAAAGCTTAATGTCCTTCCATTTCTCCTGCTCTCAAACAAGCTGCTTCCAGTGTGGCACAGACCTGAATTGCTCTCACTGCAGATGTTCATAGGGGTCTTTTATTGGCATTTAAACTGGGGTCTGTAGAAACACCCTTCTGTACAGCAGCCCCTTGCACTCAGGAGTTTAAAGACACACAAGAAATAATGCTGGGAACAAGGTCTCCTGAGGCAAATGTAGACTTTCAAGTCCCCAAGCCCACTGTCACTTGGGCTGCTGAGATCTGGTTACAGATCTGGCTGCAGATGTGCTGCTGTTCTTGGAGCCCAGCTAAAACCAGAATTGATGCAGTGCAGTGGGAGAAAGGGAGAGAATCTATAAATATTTTTTATAGCTCTGTATCTATCAATGCATCTAGAGATGTCTGTATATGCCTGCCCAGGTATCTAACTGTGTGTTTCCCTGCAATCCTCCTCTGGACTCTTGCCTGGCTCCTGCCCTTGGCAGTGGTGAAATGCTCCCTGTCTTGTTGCTCACCAGGGAATTCCAGTCCTGTCCTCACTGGGGCTGGGATTTGTTTACATCTTCTTTCCAGGTGAGGTTTTACACCTTCCATTTCCCCTCATCTCACGCTTAGGAGCAGGCCACTGGGAGAGAGATGGTGTGAGGGAGGAAATTCCCTTATGTGTGTGCTGGGATTTCAAAGCACAGCACTGGAGAGCAGAGCTGAGCCTGAGGTCACCCAGGAGATGCCTTTAGTGAGCTCCAGAGAGAAAAGCGTGGCGTGATGGTGCATGTAATACCAGCAAACCAGTGGAGCCTGAAGCAGAGGAATGTCTTCAAGCTGGTATTACTCTGGAATATAGAAAAGACTGAGTCTGAATGGCTAAAAGGGCTAAAAGAGCTGAGAGGGGCAGCCCATGGAGGGAGAAGCTTGGGCTGAAGGTGAAGGGCAGCGTGTGTGAGATGACAACACGGAAGAAACTATAAAATGACAGAAAATAGAATTATGGGATGAAATGAGCAGTCAGAGGGAATCTCTAAAAGGCCTTAATGCAAAGGCAAAACTGCCAAATCCATGATGTTGCTGATAAATATGAATAGGGCAGGGAAGGAGTGGGGCATTTCAGGAACTGAGAGAAGGACTGGAAGAGTGGATTTTGAAGGATAAAAAACCTGCACAGAGAGGGTTGTGGAAACCAGAAGCATTGGCCTGAGGCAGAGAACAAGGATAAAGGATGTAGGACCAAAGCACAGAGATGCAAGATTGATTTATGGAGAGAGGAGAGCCTGGGAGAGGAGGACAGCCAAGGGGAAACACTGGCAAAAAGAATTCATTTGAGGGAGAAGTAATGCCATGGACAGGGACAGCCTGCCAGATCTTGGTACTGTCTTCATTTTAGTTTGTCACTTTGATGTAATTTCACCTCCATCTCCACAATCACCTTACTGAGCTCCATAAGGATGACACATTAAAAGGGGAGAAAAAAATGGAAAAAAAGGAAAAAAACAAAACAAAACAAAACAAAACAATAACAAATATTTCTTATCTAAACTGAAAGTGCAAGATGTGGTTTTTTATTTGGGCTTGAAAATACCTTTCAGAGCTCTGCTGGCATTTAATTTGTTTACTCCTTCTCTGGACTCTCGCTTGCCCCTCTCTGCTCCTGCTGCTCACAGTTTCTCATAAGTGGAAGCGAAGCCAGTAATGGCCAGGCTGGAGATGAACTTTGAAACCCACAATTTTTGAGCAGCAGAAGGAAACAAATGGAAGCTGCTCGGGCATAGTTTAGGAAATGACTGGAGATGGATGTGAGTTTGGACCTGAAACAAGAGCAGGGAGACCATGAACCATGAACTTTGGTGTAGCAGGAGGATTTTCTGCTACTTTGAAAAAGCCAGGAGAGCTGCCTCAGGGATTAGAAAGGATGCTAACAACATCTCCAGATGTGTGATGGAGCTCAGGTGAAAGTGGCCTTCCCCTTCCTGGAGATGTGACCTGGGCACTGTGATGGCAGTGTGTGGCATTTAATGATGACAGCTTTATGAGCACATCTGTAATGGAGAGGCTGAGCTCCTGGATGGCTCCAAGTGGAAGTTTTAAATGCCACGAACCCAGCTGGGCAGTGTTTTGTGTTGCACAAGAGCAGCAGTGAGAAGGTCTGTGCCAGTTTCCAGTGTCAGGATGTGGATGTGGATGTGTGTGCTCTGAAGCTGGAAGGACTGCAGTGCTCTCAAGCTCTCTCTGCTCTCCCAGGGAGAGGAAATTCTAGGCCTGATCTGGAGTGAAAAGGAGCTGGAAACACAATGTCCTTTGAAAAGTGGAGCATCATTCCTGCAGGTCTTGTCCACAGTGATGGGGATCTGACAGAAAACTCTGCCTTATCTGTGCCTTGCAGCAGGAATGAGTGCAGAGCAGCCAGAGCAGCATCATCTCTTTTGCTTTGGGCTCTCTCAGCCTTTTTCTGGGGCTCTGGGGGTCTTGTTCCTATTAAGGTAATTGGCAAACACATTGTTCAAATATTAGCGGTGGCAGCAAAACCACTGTGTGGGACAAGTCAAGGCAAGCAGTGCCTTCACTCACAACACTCAGACCTGGGCACTCTTGCCAGGCCTGTCAGGTGCTGAATGTGATCCAGAAATGCTGTCCAGCTCAGGGGCTGCCTGAGCTGCTCCAATCTTAGCCATTATTAATTTGACTGGGGATGAAACCACATTTAAAGGCCACTTTCTGCAACTGAAAGCAAGTGGGAAAGCATTTGGCGTGACATGCACCTGCCTCAGGTGAGGGAGTGAGTGGGGCAGGGCTGTGTGGGAGCAGGGAGTTGGGCTGAAGGAGCTTTCTCATGTCCACATTCACTGCATCTCCCTCTCCCCTGGCTCCAGCATGTCATCCCAGAAGAGGTGAAGCAGGAGAGCTGCACAAAGCTGGGGAAAGGTTTGAATCAGCAGCTTCCCCAGCACAGGAAAATGTCCTGATGTCTTTGCTGCTGCACTGTGGTTGTGTAAGGCACCAGCAAGGAGGGTTTGCAGGTGCTTTGTTGAATAGGACTTCATGGGAAATGTTTATGGGAGTGAGCCAAATCCGACAACCCCACTGACATCAATAGCATTTTATGCCAGGTATGAACAGGGTCAATATTTTTGTGATGATGCCTTCACTGATATATTGTTTGCCTTAAAAAAAATGGAATGAAAGTGATGATAAAACTCAGGTTATGGTTAAGCATCCAGACGTGTGAATAATGCAGATCCTCTATGACAATAAAAAGGGTGGAAGGAAGATCTTTTGAATTCTTTATTGATGAATTTAATGTAGCAGCTAACACCAAGTCAATGACACAATGAAGGGGCTGAAGTTGCCAGGGCCACATCTGTGATTTGGGCCAGTGCAATTCTTGAGGGTGATAATTTGGGTCATTAAAAATTCATCTCCCTGCTGAGGCTGTGAAAAGAAGTGCCAATAAGATCATCCATGGCAAGGGGATTGGAATTAGATGATCTTTAAAGTCCCTTCAAGCCCAAACTGTTCTGTGATCACAGAGATCTCCAGGTTGCTTTCATGTAAATCAGAGTTCCAGTGAGAGGAAACTGAAGAGAGTATCCACAACACTGAGATTAATAGGGATGTACTTCCACACCACTGCCCTGCACACAGCAATCCCAGACATCTCCTCCTTCCTACCACTGCCCAAAGGTCCCAGCTTGCTTCGATTTTTCAGATAAACCCCCTGATCTTAACAATGTATATTAAGGAATACTATTTTTTCTCTTTTTGGTCAGCAAAGCATGCACTGCTTTTCTTTTTTTCTGTATATGCAGCTGGAAAAAAAAAAACCAAACCCAAACCCACAGCTTCCCACCATGATCCCAGTGTATCTTAAAGGTTTAAAACAGACAAGACACATAAATGAGAATTCAAAACACGCTTGTAAAAACCTAATGCATTTTTTAGCCATTCTCATGCTGTTTGAACACGGAGAGCTGGGCACACTCTGGCTACAGCTGACACCTCTCCTGCTATAACTCTGCTGGAGCTGAGATGAGCTATATCAGCAGACAATTTGGCCCATCATTTTTTCTCATGACCAGCAATTTAAAGCATAATCTCTGAAGGCAGTGGGTGTTTGCCCACTCTGCTCCATCCCTGTGGCTTGCTTGGAGCCTTGGCAGTGGAGCCCCAGCAGTGGAGCCCCTGGAGATGGATTGTACCTGCTCCTTGTCACATCACCCAGATCACACTTCCAAAATGACTGGCATTGAAAGAAAATCCACCCAAAACTGTCTCTGCTTCAGGTGTGTCACATCCTCCCTCTTCTATGGGTAAACTGAGCTATGGGAGGGGCACCTGCACTTAAAAATGTCAATAATACAGATTTCAACCCCAAACCCCATATCCTACTCATTAAAATAATTTCCTCCTTAAACTCAAGCTTATGCTTTAGGTGGAAGCCTGTCTTTAAATCAGAAGGACACAAAAGCTGTGGTTTCAGCAGCATTTCTGTTAGAATTAAAAACCCTGGAGCTTCTGGTACATTGTTGTGTTAATTTAAAGTTTGCTAAAATTAATGGAGGAAAATAAGAAAACAAAAATCATTACAGGAAGATTTTTCCTTCAATATGTATAAACTCAAAGAGATTGATGAACTGATTTTATTTCTTTTCTACACAAACGTTCTGTTAATGAAGTATTTTGTTGTTTATTTACCCTTAGAAATACCCAAGGACAGCTTCACAGCAGGGTTTGTATTACTCCCTAGGAAGCAGAAATTGTGGGTCTAAGGAAATATTTTTATTTAACATTTATACCAGACCACAGACCTGATTCACATGCCAAATTTTGCCCCACTAAGATATTTCAGTGTATCCGTAAGACTGATAGCAGAAAAAGTTGAACAGAAATGCAATTTTGCTGTTAAAAAAAAATAAAAAGACAGTTTGAATTTTTTTAAAAAAAAATTTAAGCTGAAATCCTCCAGCTCTGTCATTTTGGCTCATGATAATGATATTTTGGGGCACATTATTCCCTCCCACAGTCTTCAGAGTAGGGCTTGTACCTGCCTACTTCAAAGGAAATGTTGAAGAAATTTCTGTGACGCTGGTATTTTTCAGCTGATTTTTCAGCTGATTTTTTTTTTTTTTAATTTTAATTTTATTTTGATAGAAACCAACTACCACTTTGCAAATATTTTGATGGAAAATCCCCAGCAATTTCCCACAATTCAATGAACTCAATTAGATTCCTTGCACGGTCTAAATTCCGTGAAAACCAGCATCCAGAATCTGTCTCCAGGGGAAATATGCACACATTTTTATTGGGTTTATTACATCTGGATCTTCCTTGGTCACAGCCCCTCTGATTTGTGCTGTTCCCACAGATGGCTGAGCTTTATTACAATTTTGGATGCTCCTCCTTTGGGTGTCCTGTTGCATCCTGCAGACAACGAACTGCAGAGGTGCAGGGAAACAGGAGAAGAGGAAGGATGGATTTTGAGGAGCATCATTTCAGATCAATGTCAGAATCCTGTGACCACTCAGCCCTAAAAAGGATTTTGTCTCCCATTTCTCCATCCCTGGGCCACTGTTGTGAGCATCCATGTTCATTCCTAGCAGATTGCCACTCCATTTTCCAGCCTGTATTTGCTGATATTCCCATGGCAAACCCAGAAACAGGAAATCAGATGCAGCTGCAGGTCCTGGGAAATCTGAGATGTTTCCAACAGACTCCTTCTATTATTCCTACCATCTTATTTTTCGGCACCAAAAGCCAACTAACCATGAAATAGCTGTTTCAGCCATGGGAAACTGAACACATCTCACTTTCTATTTCCCTCCCTCCATGGTTCTATTTTATGTTGAGTTTTGATAAGCCTTACAGATATGTGCCCTGGGATGATCCAAAGTTTATAAAACAACAATGGGATCCTCAAAGTAGTAGTAGGATGATGTTTGGTGAGGAAAACCAAGCAGGAGACAATGTGAAGGAAAGTGAGGGGGAAAAGGGGAAATAGGAAAAGAGGGACAGGAAAAAAACCAAAACCAACATAAAAATCAAAATAGGGAAAAGTCTAAAAAGACAAAGTGAAGGGAGAAGAATAGAAAAGATGAATGGATGAGCTGAAGGAAGGCAAAGGAAGGGGAAAGCTGAGCAAGGAGTGATGAAAGAACTCCAGAGTGATGGGTTTGCAGGTGCATCTCAGCAGGTTGCCTCTGATGGGTTCTCTCAGGGACACAGCATGGCACCTGGGCTAATTTATAAAGGAAATGAAAAGGAAATGGACTCATTATAATGAACACCATTAATTCACCTCCTCAGACTCCACTGTTTGAGCAGAGAACCTCAAACCTCTCAATTGTCATTTGTCTGTTCCGTTCTTCTCTGTGGCCTGGTGGAAAGGACTGGTGAGCACAGATGCCCTCAAAAGGCTGCACAGCCACTAATTAGCATATATATTGTTTGTCCTGGCACAAATTTATAGCAAACAGCAATATTTTACACTCCAGTAAAGTTAATAAATGAGGATTTAGGCTATAAAAATTTCATGTTCTTTTGTGCAAAGGTCAATTATAAATAGTTAAGCTCAGCTTCATCCAAAAGCTCTGGGCTTCAGCAGGGGAAAAATAGAATGTGTTTTGGTCACTGTGGTTGTAGCTGGACAAATGCATCTTTCACAGTGCCTGAGACACCTCTCTGCAGCAGCCCCACTTATTTATAGAGTGATTTTGTCTCTGAGGTGAGAGATGTCCCATTTTAGAGGAAGAAGATGCTCTGAAGTGTTGGAGGCAGGATCTTGCTGGGCCAGGAGAGGGGAGAATTCAATGGTTGGAGTTGTCTTCTCTGAGAAGGAGTTCTGGAGGTGGAAAAGCAGATGCATTCACTCAGCATCTCCAATGGTGTTACAAAAGACAAAAAGCACAAAAAGAAATTAAGGAATTTGAAAACCCTTCCAAATTTTAGAGATAAAAGGAAATCTGGGTTTCAAGACACCTATTATTTCATAGAATCGTGGCAAAATTTTGGTTGAAAGGGATTGTAAAGTCCTATGGGCAGGGACACCTTCCATTATCCCAGGTTGCTCCAAGCCCTGTCCAGCCTGGCCTTGGACACTTCCAGGGATCCAGGGGCAGCCACAGCTTCTCTGGGCACCCTGTGCAAGAGCCTGACCACCCTCACAGGGAAGGATTTCTTCCTAGTATTGAATCTAAACCTCCTCCCTGTCAGTTTAACACCATCCCTCCTTGTCCTGTCTCTCCTCCATGTCCTACTTGTGTTATGGGAACACGGAGCATCCACATTGTACCCAACTCTATAAATAAAGGAAGGAGAGGTGGCCTTGTTTTAAAGGGCATTATTATTATTAACATTATTCCTTTATCACACAGTTGCAACAGTGAGACTGTATCCCATTGTATGAGGTCACAAGTGAACATGCCAAGATAGACATCTCAAGGCTGGGGGTTTATAAGGTATGGGATCAATGATATATGGATTTATCTCCTTTCTAGCGCAGGAAGAGAGAAAAAAATATTGATCTTTCCTGCAACAGACTTGAGAATGGAGGCATTAAATCAGAATTTTTTTGAGAGATCCTGGGGAAGTTGGTCTGGGAGGAGATGATTTAATTGCAGGACATTGCAGATTACAGGACAGGCCAGACTGAAGAGAGGATGCAGGAGTTAAGTTACCAAAAAGAGATTGTGAGCAAGAGCATCTGGAGACTTGACACCACAGATTCTGAAAGAGGCTTAATGATAAAGTTGAATGAAATTAAACCATTTCCATAATAATAACCTGTAAGTTCTTTTCCCCGCATTTCCACCTGATCCATTTTTTTCCTGGTTGACTTTAAAGGATCTGTGCAGCAGCAGAGAACAAAAACAGGATTGGAAAGGAGAATCCATCTCCCAGGGTCAGCAGAAGCTGTTGGCTGCTACTGCAAAAGTCACCCCAAATGGGCAGAGCTGTGAGTTTTGCAAGAGGCTGGAAAGCAAAATGTGGCCAGGCTTGAGCTGGGCTGCTGAGGGGCTTTCAGAGATGCCCCAGAAAGGGGAGGGATGCTGGTGTCTGCACTTGGTCAGGAGACAGAGCTCAGCAAGGGAGCCAATGCAGCTGTGACTGTCATGTTGGCTTTGCTTCATTTACAGCACCTGTGAATGCACAAGGTTGGTGTGGAGAACAGCTGGTGAGGTCCGTCCCTCTGTCCTGCTTCTGCATGAGCTGCCCTGGTTGTGTTCTCAGCGTGTCAGACCCAGGAGGTTCCTGTCCTTGTGTGTCCAGGCACTGTTCTCATTATGGCTCGAGCTATGTAACTTCCCAATTTTAAATTAAACTGTGAAACAATTTTGCAATATCTTTTCTTCTCAAGCCACAAAGGATGACAAAATAATGGAGAGGAGGAAAGCATCTCTTCAGCTTGGATGTTTTCAGGACCCTTGTGCTCTTCAGCCAGTTAATTTCTGATCCCTCTGCTCCAAACCTTCATCCTCCATATTGTCCATAGGTGAAGATTTTTACTCTTTACACTTTCAGAATTACTGGAGTCAGAATGGAAAAATCTTCTGAAGTTTAAGATACAGAACTTTTGTCACTTCCTCAAGCCCAAGGGAGATCATATTTGTTAGGCTGTGGTATATTTGTGACTGGAGAGAGCACTTTCAGAAGGCGTTTACACAGATTATTTCAGATATAACTCCCTGTGTTTTTTGATATTTATATAAAGTTTGGTGAAGTCTTCAAATACAGCCTGGATCTCACTGTATAAGAGCAAAGGTGCACAAGGAAAAATGACAAACCCTGTGACAGCACACATCTCCACGAGATAGGAGAGGTCCTGCCAACCAGGAGTTCAAGCAAAGGGAGCAGAAACAGGACTGCAAAAATCCAGGAAAAATGGACATGATGATATTCTGCATTAAGAAGGGACTTGGATTAGGGTGATTCACTGATTGAGAAGGATGCAGCCACAGGAGGGTCCTTTTGTGAGACAAAGCCACTTTCAATGGTCCCCGGGTTCAAATGATGTGTCTTTAAACTTGGTGCTGACGTTGTGGGCCAAACCCCTGCCCTGGTATTGCAGAAATCATCTGTTTTCCAAAATACTGAGTGCTGGGCACTGTGGTGGACAAGGACAGGGTGAGAGGCATCAACCCTGCTCCCCCAGAGGCAGGAAGAGATGGCAGAGGGCACATCCATCCCAGAGCACAGCTCCATCTCCTGCTGATATTTCCCCCTTGGAATTGAGGCTGCAGAAGGGTTTGAAGGAGCCCAAGGACTGTGAAAGGGCTGCCCTGTGACCCACACTGGGTCCTGAAGCTCCAGCTGTGGTGGTGGGGTTGGTTCATATACGTAGGTCAGTTGTCCCCTCTGTCACCTGGGCATATTAACTCCTCAGAAGTTCAAAAACTCACATAGATCCAGAAATTTGGAAGCCCAGGCCACTCTCATCACAGCTTTCAATGTTATTATCTCTGTGAGTCAAAGGTAGATTCCAAGCACCCTCAGGAATTCACCTTTAATAAACACTTGTGGGGTGAGTGGGTGCAGAGCATCCAGCCAGGCCCTGTTATTATATTTTCCCCTTGTTCAGTACCTCTCTCACTCAAATATCTCCGAGCTGTAGGGGCTTGGTTGTGGTGATAAGGATCTCATTGCAATTAATTTCTCATCCAAATTAAAACCAGAGAGTTACGTTCACCTTGCTGTGCTGACTGAGTGCTTCTCATGGAGCAGAGTAAGGCCAGTGGTCCTTGGCAGGGACAAAGCTGGGAGGTGGAAATTCACTGTGTCACTGTCTGAGGAGATAAAGGAGCACTGAGCTATGGCAAAATTAAAGCTTGCCCTAATTTCCCCACTGAAGTCCATAATCAAGCTTGAAAGCGACAGAAATGCCTCCAGATCCCAGCCTAGTGAGGAGGTGACACAGCAAGAGCCACCTGCAGCTGTAGGAGGCTGCAGCAGAACAAATCCCAGTGCCATGTCACATCCATGGGTCCAGCTGTCCCAGTGCTGCATCCAGGCTGGGCCCTGAGATGTTGGCAAAATCCCTTTTCTCCTGGCAAAACCCCTCCTGGGGGAGCAGGGTATGCTCCAGGGTGTGCCCCCAGGCTCTGCTCTGCCCCTTTGTGTGCTGTAGGAACAGCATTAACAACATCCAGCTGTCTGCCACAGCAACAGGTCCCATTTGGCGGGTGACAGTGGCAGCTTGGGGCAGTTTCCTCATTGGAGCAGGATTTGGCACCTGCAGGGGATGTGGAGGGGAGCCAGGCTGAGACAGCCCTGATCTGAGTCATGGACTGACTTGCACAATTCCTCTGACTCAGTAGCTGAAGGGTTTGGGTGGCTGTTCTTGGGCTTATTCCCAAATCTTCGGTCACCAACAGCATCAGGAACACAGCCCCAGCATCTCCAGCAGGAAGGAGTCAGTGCTGGGGCTGCTCAGAAATCTAAATCACAAAAGCTTCCCTTTGAAACCCCCTCCTACATGGCAGTAGTGTGGGCTTCAGAGTTCATTTAATGTTTTGCTGTTTTATTCCCACTCTTTCTTTCTTGTCTTCAAAAGGTGCTGCTCACAATGAAGAGGGAGGATCTATTTCTTAGTTTAAGAGGGAAAAGTGTAAATGTGCAACAATACTTGACAAAATAAACCTATAAGGGGAAATCTTCCAGCGGTGTTGCTTTTTGTTGTGAGTTATTATGTACACCCCTTGCTCTGATATCATTTTCTAATCTAAAATACCGCCATGCAGTAATAAAATAATTAAATACAAATATATTATTACATCTTTGCCTGGCCTAATGATGGACACTTTGGGCAGGGTCACCTGCAAGGTGGTGGCAGCTGGTGGCCCTGTTGGCTCTTGTCCCCTGTTCTGTCTACTCATTTCTCTCTGCTGCAGGGCCCATTTCCTTGGCCAAGAGCCACAGGCCTCCCAGCTGGGAGAGAAACTCGAGCGCAGGAAGCAATTTATTGTCAAATAAAGACAACCTCTGACATCAGTTTCATTTCTTGTTTTTATTGACCCATTTCACATGTCTGCAGTCAATTTTCCAAGCCTGTTAGGGGCAGGTGTGCTCCTCTGTCTTGGTTAAGTGGCCTCATTTTGCAGAGCTCCCAAAGAGCACAGCCAGGCAGCATCAGCTGAGTCCAAGCTCAAACTCCTGGTGTCAGCTGCTGCATCCCTGGTCCCTGGAGCCCAGGAGTGGGACAGCCTTGAAGCCAGGCAGAGAAAAGCTGTGGGAGGCAAGCAGGAGGGGCAAGCACTGAAACAGGCTGAAGAATAAAGAGGGAAAGTAAGAGTATGGCAGGAGAATGGGATTTGCTGTGTCAGAGCAGGACAGAAAAAGGTGAGACAGCAGAATAGGAGGATAGGATGGTGTTAATATAAAATTATGCTGCGGGAGATAAAGTTGGAAGAAGAAATCTTTATGGGAAGGAGAAAAGAGAGAAGGCAAATAGAAGAAAATAAATGAAGAATTAGTCTGGCGAAGACAAAGAAACGAGAGAAAGTATCGCAAAAAGGATTTGTACTTCTTCCTCTTGCAGCTGCTGGGTCCAGTTTGTGACTTAAAATTTTGAGGCTGTGATTTAGAGGCTTTTCTTTTTCATCTCCCACTGTCCCAGGTTTCTCCAAGCCCCAATGTCCAACCTGGCCTTGGGCACTGCCAGGGATCCAGGGGCAGCCACAGCTGCTCTGGGCACCCTGTGCCAGGGCCTGCCCACCCTCACAGGGAAGGATTTCTTCTTTTCTTCTTATTTTTTTTTTCTTTTTAGCAGAATTGTGTCCGTGGTTCCATCCATTCCTGGGCCCTGAGAGCTGGAAGCCAGCCAGGGTGGATCAGCAACTCCAACCTTCTCCTGCTTCCTCACTTGAAATCACTACCTGCCACCTCAGGAGCTGCTGAAATATGTTCTCCACACCTCCTCTGAGCTCCCCACCCTCAGAAGCCTCCTTGGATTTCCAATTTAACTCCTCCAGGGAGAGTGTGCCTGAAAGGAAGAAGCACAAGCTTGCTAAATGAATCTCTTAATCACTGTCATTTTAGTCCTAAAAAACCTAGCAAAAACAAAGGTATAATTTCTGCAGATAAATGGAAGTCCAGCAGAGAATTTCCCCTCCTGATCACATTCCTCTGGAGAAATCTTGCTTATTGAGCTGATATTTTACATATATAAAGCACACTTCCTTTCATATTTTCCACATTCAGCAAGGTGAAAATGCTGGTCAAAAATGGTTTATTTCTGTGCAGAGAGAAAAGCAAAGTGTGTCCAAGCTTTGAAGCCTTCTTGACTAAACATAACCACAGTGTCCTCAGGAGGAGCTGAGCCCAGCTTGTCCTGGTGGATCAGGCTTTAACCTGCTGAGACTGAAAGGACTTTTATGCTCCTCATGGTGTTAAAGTTCTCCCATGTTCCCAACTAGTCAAAATTAAGGTGCACCCAATATGAAATATCATAGTTCAAGGAATCTGAGTGAATAAAGTGTGATTTATTCTGCACATTAAAGGGTCGTAACACACTCAGGGGGAATGAGGCACAAGGAACTCACCTTTCTCCTGATATTGGAGCTCACAGCATTTAACCATGTTGTGATCCCCTGGTGAGTGAATTGCCTGTGGGGAGTCTGGAATTTTGGACAAACTGGCGTAGATACTGTCTCCTTGCAGATAATTGTCCTGAGATAAATCTTGCTGTGAGGAAACAGCTCTGCCTACAAAAGAAATAAGTGATTTGTGAAGGAAAGGCTGCAATGGAATAGCAGAGAGCTCAATTGTGCACTGGGTTACCTGCAGATAGAGGAGGAAATGCAGGAACTGAAAGCTGAGCCCACCTTTCATCCATGCAGTTGGCTCCCCACGCCAGGGGAGGTTTGTGCAACAAAAGGAATGCAAAGAAGCCCCTCCACCCTCTGCTTCCTCCCCCAGCTGGGTTAAAATTGTGTGTTCAGAAAGTGAGCTGGGATGAGTTCCATGTAATAAATTCTGTTTGAAAGCTGGAGGGTTTGCAGCCAGCAGAGGAGGGAAGCTCTGGGACAGCCTTCAGCAAGAGCAGTGGGTGGCAGGCAGCAGCCTGATGGGTTTTATGATGAAGCTTAATCAGCTTTCGAGTGGGTTTGCGTGGAACAGTTGCCCAAGATAGCAGGGACTGGGTGCTGTGACCTTTGAGGGCTCTTTCCATCATGTGTTCCCTGAAATTCCAATGAAGTCATGGGGTGTAACAGACACAGCTCAATAGTTTTTGTTTAATGGAAGGTACTTTAGTTTACACCAGCTGAGAACTGCCCTAGTGTGGCCAAAGCCAGGGCTGGCAACCTTTAATCCTTGACACGTGTGACAACACTCAGTCCTCTCAGCCCTCACCTGCCTTCCTGATAAAACCAGGGATGGCTTTATTCTGCAGGGCCTCTCTCTATTGTAGAGATGTTAGCAATGGCCTATCTGGTGCCACATTCAAATAGATATTTCTCCTTTTGTCTGGCAATAAAAGATACCTTGAAAGGGCAAGGATGGTGGGGAGAGTGTCAGGTGGGGTCACGAGGCACTGGCATTCCACAAAAGGGAACAAAATAACAATGAGAAAATACCTCAAAACACTTTCCAGATATAGCAGCCTAATTAATACAGCTATTGTTTGCTCAGTGGCTGAACCTCCTTTTCCTGAGCTTGGAAATGAATGCTGGGGAATTAGAAGGAACTTGACTTTGTTTCTCAGCTTTAGCCCTAACAATCTGCCTTGATGGAGAAATGTGTATGAAATCAGGTGGCTGATGCTCAGCATGGGAGCTCTGGGTTGTGTCAGAACCAACCAGCACAACATGAGCATGGGATACAGAGTACTAACAATGTAATCCCTATTTTTTATATATATATATATATATATATATATATATACCTATATCCATATCTATAGATAGATATAACTCACAGAGGAACAGTGTGCCCCTAGTTAAAGTGCTCATGGACTACAAACAGAACAAAAAAGGCGACCTGCAGAACATTACAGTTCAACCAAGTTATGACACCGGAAAAAAAATAATTCCACAAAAAAATGTTTGGCAAATAAATGCAAAGAGTTATTCCCTTGTAGGAGGATAACTCACTGACAGGCAAAATGAGCTGAGTAAATTAAGAAGAATTCACAAAGCAAAATTAGCCTGATGAACTTGTGGCTGAAAGTCGATCAGTGCAGTACCCAGGTTCAGTGTCATGTCCCTGGGGATGATGCTGGGCACAGGCAGTGACTCAGTGGGGAGGCACCAGCCTGGACACAAAAGCTCTCCCAGCCCACTGCTCTCCAGAGCACAGCTGTGTCCATGTGTACCCTTGCCTTTCTGCTAGGAGAACGACCCTGGCTTTGTGGGACCTGCTGTTAAGCTTTGTAAGACTTCCAGCTTTGCAGGGCTCTTTTCCCGGTTTCTGTGGTCAGCCAAAATGGCATCTGTTGTGCTGTTGTTCCTCTGGAGGATGTCAGAGATCTGCTGTGCATGCACTGCTGGTTGAAATAGGCAGTGCTGGACTCATCCCTGTGCATTTCGGGATATAAAAAGAAGGATCTAGCTCAATAAGACCATAAAACTAATTTGTCTAAACTGCACAGGAAAACAAGCCCAGTTGCATATTTTCTGTGGATTAATTTATCCTACAGGCAAAAGCTCCAGGGTACAAACATCCGTGTATTTTCCTACTGAAAAGCAGCTCTGTATTTAACATGGGATCAGCATTGAGGTGTCTCTCCATCTTCCCCTGTGAGTCCCAGAATGCTTTGAGTTGGAAGAAACCTTAGAGATTACCTCATTCCAACCCCTGCCATGGGCAGGGACACCTTCCACTGTCCCAGGCTGCTCCAAGCCTCATCCAGCCTGGCCTTGGGCACTGCCAGGGATGGGGCAGCCACAGCTTCTCTGGGCACCCTGTGCCAGGGCCTCCCCACACTCACAGGGAAGAATTTCTTCCTATTATCCAGTCTAACCCTCTGAAGGAGCAGGTTAGAATAGGGAATGTGCTCTGTGGTCCCTGGCTATATCCCTGGAGGAGGGAATGGTGTCCCTGGCCAGATGTCCTGCTGCTGCCAGCTCACACAGGAGCACATTTTCTGTGCTGCTGAGGAGAGCCTTGAAGTGCTGTGCAAAACCACACTTTTAAGAAACCTCAGCAGCTGCCCAAGGACAGGAGTTCACTTAATTGCTGTATCAGTGCATTCAGAGCTGCTCACTATCTCACCATCGCCCCAGCAAAACACGTATTATCCATTTGTCCTTGGAAGCAGCCGTCCCCCTGCGCAGTGATTATGGCACTCTTGTGCCACATGAACCATGCACAGCTCTTTTCCTCCCCCTTCCCCCAAAGATATCATCCCCCTGCCTTCCCCCCAGTCACGACAGAGCTCCTTCTGATCAATTTATAACGTTTGCACTCATTTGTTTTCCATCAGGCACTGCATCCAGTGACCTCTGGCAAAGGGATGGGAATAGCACACACTTTTATCCTGGCACCAGGCAGCAGCAGTGACAAATTGGTTTGTTTTTCTGCCTGACACTGGGGGTTTTGCATAGGGAATGGGGGTTTATTAGCCTGGACTCATGCATCTGAAATATTCTGTGTAAACTCTCTTCTCTGATGTTATTTAAAATATGTATTTGGCCTTGTCTCTTATTGCCTTGAAATGCAGTGAGTTTTGCCCAAATGGATGGAAGCTTCTGGTTGGAAATAAACTTGTTATCATGATATGCTGGGATTTTTAATATTTTAATTTTTAAAAAATTTAACAGCTAAATATAAATGTTCAGTTGTGTATGGATATATTCAGTTATGTTAGGGAAAGGAACAGCACATACATCCACACTTTCCAGCACAAAAATATCCAGCCATTTACCAGAGAAAAGAGATTAGGAGGTGTGCACAGCCACAAACATTTCTCCAAGCCTATGGGAACATTTTGGAAAGAAAGTACTGTTCCCACTTCTCTCCTCCTAGAACGAGCAGAAATAGCCCAGCAGATGGGGGATTCTGGGTGATTCTTGGCAACACAAAGTGATAATAGCATTGAATTTGGTTTCACTGTATTTTTCCAGCACTGCCCTGCCCTCTAGCTCAACTCCCTCCATCCACCTTTGGGAGTGGCCAGCAGAGTGGCAGAGGAAACAAAGCGGTGGAATGCTTTATAAAAAAATGAAATAAATTCATAATACTGACCCTCTCTGCACAGCCTGTAAATCATGATAAAAGCACTAACAGGTGGCTGCTGTTGTCTTTGTTACTTTCATCACTGATTTAAAAATCAAGGAAAGGTTGTAACACTTGAGCTCTTTTTCTCAAGAGCCTGCACCACCATTTCCAGGAGAGCACGTGTGTATGTGAATATTCATTTTCTACCCTGGCTGGGATTTTGATGTGGTTCTGGGGATGATCACAGTGCCCAGCTCAGCTTGGTGCACTATCACAACATCATTTTCAGTGTTCCCATGTTCCTGACCTCAAAGGGTCAGGCTCAATTCAACCTCCTCAGAAAAACTCCATTTGTGTTCCCTCCTCCGCTCTCTTTTCTTTTTCCGTGGCTGATGCTATCTCCTGTTATCTTAATTACATGCTTTAAGGGTGCCTGCTGCACAGATCATTGATGGAATTTGATGTTTGTTAATATCACATTGCATTATGAGACTCTGGTACATTAAGAGTTGGGTGTCTTTCCAAATTATTCTGAAGATATATAAAAAAAAGCCCCTTAATAAGCAGCCCACTTTAACTAATCCAGACTAATAAATTGGGAAGGCAGAGGGTGAGTTTCGGAACATGTTTATTTGAAGGGTTTTAAGAAAGTGATTTAAAGAGCCCTTGCACAAGACTTGCTGTTCCAGGTCAGGGTTTCGTGTCAGGATTTGGGTTAGTGCTGCTGGGGACAGCAGACACCAATTTGTGGTCAGATCAAGTCAACCTTCCCACTTGTATTTAATTTCCCCAAAACAGCAATTTGTCTTTAAATATCAACACTTATCTAAATCAGATACAGATGGTTGTTTTTATCAAACGAATGCTGTTTTATCACTTTAAAAGCTTTTGTTCTTAGTCAAGTGAAGGCAGTGGGCAGCACTCCCTTGTTTTTGAAAGAAGAGCATATGCTTTTTAATTTGAAATGTAGCACTAATAGCATTATCCACAGGGGTATAGACTGTGCTATTGTGGATTGTGGATAATGCATTTATGCTCAAATATCCTTTATTCCCTCCTGAGTGAAAGAATTTAACAGCATATTGTATTATCATGCCATGGAGAATATAGTTTACTCCAAAAGTGATTTTTTTGACAGTATTAACTCTTCTTATAAGTCTGTGTTGAAAAAAAAAAAACACCTCAACCTATCATGAACAATGAAAAAACACTGTTGAGGGGAGATCTGGAGACAAGGCAGACAGGATCCAGAGACAGTTTGAAAACCTGTCAGGCACATCCTTCTTTTACCTTTCTCAGTCCCTGCTCCCTTCCTACCAGAAGCTGGTGCTGGTGAAGGTGCCACAGAATGGGAAGAAACAGCCTTGGGATACACAAACTCAGCCCACTTGTGACTTTCTGTGGCAAACTCCTTTTTCCCCAGGGCTGGAAGACAAATGGTTTAATAACCCAGAATGCTGTGCTCCTTGCCTCGGCAGAGTTGACTCTCTGCATTCAGCCTCACTCCCAGGTATCTCCCCCGACCTCCTGGGAAAATGCTGAACAAACAGAGATCGTGGCTGGGACGCCCAGGGCTGGCCTTGCATTGTTTGTTTTTTATTGTAAGGCTTATCTTGCTGTGTCATATGGTTAGAGACTGGAGCCTTGCCTCCAAGATAGCAGTGGGAAAGGCAAGAAAAGCTGGTGTGCATTTGTCTTCAGGTCAGTTCTATAAATGAATGTACTGATGCAGCCCTCAAGAAAAATTCACAGGAGAAGCTATGAGCAAGAGAGAGCAGGAGCAAGTCCTAGCTTTGTTCTCATCAAGTGGTTTTCTGGAAATGAAAAGTCTGGACACTGCTCTCCTGCTCTCTCACCAGAGGACTGGCTGTGCTCCAGTGTTTGTGTGAAGTGCTGGACTGGATCCTTGCACTCAGAGACAAGGAATATGACCACAGCCCAGCTGGAGGGACATTTGGAAAACAAAACCAGGTCTTGCACCCTGTTCCCACCTGCCCCACGATCTTGAGATGTTCTGGTTAAGTCAGGGACATGAAGCCCAACCTCTTAGAGCCATCAGCATAGAATGAGGTGACAAAGGATAAGAAGCTCAATGAGATGAAGGCACCACGGGGTGCAATGTCCAAGTGGGGCAGCAAAAGAGAGGGAAGAGGTTTTTGAAATCAAGCTGTACTCTGAGTGTCCACCTACTGCTTTGTAGGAGGAAGCACAGAAGGAAGTACTGCTGTCTCCCAGGAGGATTTAGCTTGAACCTCAGCTGACTGCCTGTTGGGCATTAATGACTTCAGACCTGGCTAGGACAAGCCAGCAGGTCCATCCTCCTGTGCAGGGTCACAGAGCAGCAGTGCTCTGGGGTCCATCACAATGCTTATTGTGAAGCACAGAAATTGCTGGGTTTCTTCAGCTAAGGGAGTATTAATTTTACCCAGTTTTAGTCCTGTAAAAGTTTAAATGTCTGAGCAAGTGATCCAGCTCTCTTGTACAGGCTGTGAGGAGAATGGGAGGAATCTCCAGAGCATGAGTCACCTCTTCTAATGTACAGTGTCTGAAGTGGGTGGGATGAGTCATTCTCTAAAGGTAACAGTCTCTTTCTGACTTAAATAACTAGTTAAACTGAAAGCCTGACTTGGTGGTGGCAGAAGTTACCCATCTTCAGTGTCACCAGCATTTGTCTCAAGTTATTTTCACGATTTAGAGCGAGGTGAGAAGGCTTCCTTCTCAGCTGATGGCACTTCAAAGGACTGCTTTGTGCTTTCTCCTGGAATCTGCACATCTTTGCCCTTCAGAAATGGTGCTGAAATGGTTTGCTCAAGTTTCATAGAGTCAGAGAAATTAAAGGCTATTGGAAATAGAAAGTCATTTGCCCCATCCCTAATCCACAGACAGAAAACTGCAGTTCAGTTTTGTTATTCTTAACGTTTCCTTCTTTCAGCATTATCTCCCAACAGTCAGTAAGAAAATTTCAGTTGTTTTCGATGGGCTTTGATCCAAGCCTGCAGAGAGGGCAATAGAGGAAATTCAGCTGCAGAGGCAAATCAACAGAGGGGAAAGGTAATGGCATGAGAGAGCTAAAAGACGTAATTGTGAGATGAGGGGAGAAAGGGGAACAAAGAGAGATGCTTTAAAGGCTGAGCAGAGGAAGAACACAGAGGCAGAGCTCAGTGGAGAGGAGATCTGGGCACGGAGAGAGGGACAAACTCATACCCTTGAAACACACGTCGCTCCGCCACTGCAGCATTACTTCAATTGGAAAATGCCTAACTGCTCTTCAGTTTAATCATTGCTGCACTTTTGGGTATAAGATGAATAATTAAGCCTGGGAGTAGAATACAGCAAGTGTTAATAGGGCAGAAGGTACTGCAAAGTCCTTATAAAAAGCTGTGCTTGCAGCACGAAGTGGCTGCTGTTCTCTGCGTCCCCAATCACAGAGTGAGAAGCAGGGAAGTACTAAATTAAATGAAGTGCATCTGGATCCATTCTGCTGGACTCTTTTCCCCCTGTGTTTGATGCTATTTCTTGCTAAATAATGCCCCTTCTCTAGCAAAGGCTGAGCAGTGTAATTCTAAATTGTCCTTCCAGATCCAAGCAGGACACGCATCCTGCACAGCCCTTCCTCCCATGCCTGCACCTGAGGGCTCCCAGAGGCACAGCCTTCTCCCTTATGTAACTCAATGCCTGAAGAAACCCCTGGTGCCTTAAAGAGATGATTCAGTCTGAAGTGGCAGCATTGTGAAGTTCATCCTCTCTGAGGAGCTCAAGATTTCTTCCTGTTGCTGTCAGAAGATCAGCTTGAAGAAGTAAATGCCACTTCACCATGTGAGAGGCAACAATTAAACAAGGTCTGAGAGGACCTCCAGGATGACCCTGCTTGAGCAGGGAGGTTGGGCTGAGTGACTCCACTGTGATCCCTTCCAGCCTGACCCATTCTTTGCAGACCTTGGGCCATGCACACAGCAAGAGAAGGCACAGCCGGGAAAAGCTGCACCTGAAATAAAGTACAGCCATTAATCCATGTACAAAGCAAATGACTGTGGTTTGCTGCTCTCTCTGCTCTCCCCTCCACCTGGAGTGTCTCCCTTGGCCTTGCTCTTCCTCAGACCAACAAAGCAGAAGCTCAGAGGACTGCAGTTCATGTTTGAATCACCCAAAATTCACTGAATTCACTGAATTCCCCAGGGACAGTGTGCAGGGAGTGTTGTTCACTCCTCTGGGAGGTCAGACCAGTGATGCAGTGCTCCTCTTTCAGGTCTTCATTTCCCACACACACGCAATTAAACAGAGCTGTGTACATTAACCAAATTAGGTGAGGAGGAAGAAAGATTGTTATTTTTAAATCCTTGGAAGGTGTTTGGGAATGGGAGGTCATAAAAGTAAAGAAGGAGGTCAATAAATAGAAAGGGGGAAATTATTTTTAACCATTGCAGATAAGGTATTTTTAGAGCAATCACCTGAAAGTTCCCTGAACTCCTCAGAGTGATAAGCACAGCCCAAATCAGCAGCTGCAGCCTGGCCCAGACCCACCTCCATGGCTTCTGTAAAGTGAGTTTTCAGTGTAACAACTTTTTCTTTTCCCTTTTTCTCCCATTTCCAGTCCTTCCTGCTCTAACTGAGGCGCCTCATAAAGTCTGGTGCTTGTATGGACATTATTCTTCATCCTTTTCTTTTTTCTTGGTCTCCTCTCTCCATCACAGGAGGTGGAGGGATGACAAGCTGAGCTTCCCCAGGCCAGCAAGTTGGAAAAGAAACCAGAGGCTGACTTCCCTGGAGCCAGGAGGACACAGCTTTGGCTGGAACATCCCAGACAGGGGTGTGACATGTGGGGCAGGAGCAGTGAGTCCATCAGAGCCCAGTGCCACCAACCTCCCCTCTGGAGGCAGAAAACCCAGGCAAAGCTGCCTGAGGGGGTCTGGGTGTGTTTGCCAGTGGTGGGAGAGGGGAACATGGCTGGATTTTTAATTTTCTTTTTGCACACTCTGCCACACAGCTTCCCCAATTATCCATGTCACACCTTGTCAGCAAGGAGATGGGATCAATACCAGAATTTTTCAGTCTGGACGACAGGCCACGCAAATTTCAGTGTAGGAAAACAACTTTGGATCAGGATAAACTTAGGACACGCTTCACACAGACATTCCTCTCCAAACCTGCAGACAAAAGCCTGGGATGCACTAACTACACTGTGTATAAAACACATTTTTGGCTCTCCTCTAGAAAGGGTCAGATCTTCAAAATAATTCAGCATAAACCACGCTGTGCCATAACGTGTGAGCTGTGAATTTAAAACAGACCTTTTCAAAGGTAAGGGATGATGTCCCAGTGTCTTCCCCAACCTGAATTAGCATTTTTTCTGCCAGGATGCCAAGCTCTTGAATGTGTCAATATGTTGACATGTTGCCATAGTTTGGGGAAAACAATAATTTTGGAGATTCCCATCTGCTGTGTGAATTTGATTGTCTTCCTGCATCCTGCTGGCCACTTCACTGACAGCCACTCTGCCTCTGCCTTTGTGGTTCTCCAAAGTGAGGGCAAGGAAAAGGAATTTTCTCTCTTTCAGGGGTCAAAGTAAAGCACAGAAGATGCCAAAAGATAAATATTTGACTTTGAAACATTTGAAAAAAAAATAAATAAAAAGAGGATGAGCAGCATCCTGGGAATAAATCTCTCGGGGTGTCCTGCAGTCTGGATGTACATTTGTATTGCAAAGACAGGAGCTGGGGATGTGATGTGTAAAGATGTGGGTTTTACAAGAAAATAGAATCAGCTCGGAGACCTCTGGGAAATCACAGAATGTGTGTACACTTTATGGTTTGTATAAAATCAAATGCTTTTTTTCCCCCTTCAAGATATTGATCCTTGTTCTTTTATTATTATTTATTATTATTATGCCTTTTTTTTTCACTCTCCTTTGATTATCCATGTCCTGGTCTTTCTGGTCTCTTGTTTGAATTGAACCTCTGTAGCTGATACAGGCCCATAACTCTCATTTCTTCTCTCTTATGCTCTGAATAATTATAGGTGTCCCAGGAAATCTGGCCTTCAGTAGAAATTTTGTGAAGGTTTTGAAAGATTTTATTAGAAAACACTTGGATCCTGCACAATTATCAGTTCTGAAAAGTGCTTTGCCCACCCCCTCCAGTGGAAGGGCTATTGATCATCTCACAAAGGCAAGGCAGGCACTCACAGGGAGAAGAGTTGAGGTTTGGTTGTCTTTTCAACATCAATTGCATCTAATGTTCACCTCATTCCCCTTAACTGCAGTGGTCTGCACTAATTAAGGTGAAGCAAGCAGTGCTGGTTAATAAAGAACACTGCAATTCAGCTTGTGCTGGGCAGTGATTGCAACAAGAGGAAAAACTCAATAACTGATTTAAAAGAGGGGCTTTGATTACCAGAAATATCTGGGGCTTTTGTCCCCTGATTGCAGAGCACACACTGCAAAACCCTGCCAGCACCAGTGGCTCTAATGTCACACTCAAAATCCCTCCTCTGCCTTTCAATCTGGGCTCCAGCTTGTTGAGTCGTGCTTTAAAATATTGCAGATGATCCTCACAGTGCTGTCTTCTGTTTTGCAAAAACACTCTTCTGCTTGGCCGTGTGTGCTCCTACCCTGCTCCCAGGTCCTCTATCCAGAGCCATCACATCCCACAGCGCAGCCAGCTCCTTTTGGAGCAGCCACCTTGTCCCCTGCTGTAGTTTTACAGGAAATTGTGCTGCTGGGTCTATTTTGGATAGAGATGTCTGCCAGGTTTGGTTCTCTATCCAGGACAGACTGTGCCCCTTCCTTCCCACCACAGCCATCCCTGAGACGTGTCCTGTGTTCTGTGCCAGCAGGGCTGGGACACAACCTCTGAGGTGAAAAAATACACTCACAAAATCATTTTCTGGAGCAGGGGAAGCCCAAGGGCAAGAGCCAATTTGGGTGGGGTGTGGTGCATTCCGCTCGTGGCTAATTGCCTCTCTGGAGCGTTAGCCATGGAAATGTCTGATGGAAAACAGCTTTTCCAGACTGCCTGATCGCCAGGGTGGGAGCTGGAAATGCAGAAAGCAACCCCACGGAGTTTTCACCCCCTATCCCTGTGTGGAGCAGCACATTCCGGCTGTGCAGACAGCAGAGAGAGCAATCAAGGATCACTCCTTCCCCGGCAAGGCTCTCAGGAGCACTAAGAAAGGTCTACGTGTACTCAGCCAGGCCAGGTTTTCACACCCCATTAGCCCAGATGGGATGAACTTCACTTCTCAACTCACTCTCTGCTAGCAGAGCTGACCAATTCATTTTTCCCCAGCTGAACAGTTTTCCCTCACAGAAATGCAAATTCAGCAAAATATCATTTTTGTTGACATTTGTAATGGGAAATTATTGAAACATTTCATTTCCAGTTTAGCATTTGGCTGGCTCTGTCTCATCTGGCGTGAAGTAATCAAAGCCCAGCAGAGAAGCCCTTGCCACTTAAATCATTCACCAAAACTTCCCTTCAAGAAGGCTGCCCTGAGATTCCTGAGATGAAATAAAATGGAAGGTTGTCTTTTACCCAAAACTTCTAGAATGCTGCTTTCCATCCAACTTTAGAACTTCTCTTCTTGGAGTGAAACTATTGCTCCAGAAAGCTGCTTTTCTGGGAGAAAATGTGCTTTGCAGCAGCTGAATCACAGAAAAGGATGGTTTGACTCAAGGCTTTTAAAGAATTAACAGTTGCCACAACAGGACTCCCTCTTATGCAGCCAAGGCAGTGCAAGGAGGAGTTGGTACAGGGAGTCCTGCGTGGTTCAGGCTTTTTATAGTGACAGATTTCTTTGCATAATGTATTTTGGGTGAAGCTTCAGGTTTATTTTGTACTGATCTGATGACAGAAAAGTATATATTAAGTCTTTTAAAGGAAAAAAAATGAAAAGAAAGGTTTCTTAATCTGCTTATTGCAGCCTTCCATGTCTAATAAAGCACTTATATGGCAGTAAACCTGGAATCCTACAGGAGGTTGCTGTAAAGTGACAGATTCAGGTCAGAGCTGTTCATGAGCAGCCAGATTGATTTGTGATGCATAACGATGGCAGAAATGGCATTATTGTTTTACAAGAGAGCACAGAAAGTTAGAATATGCCAGGGCCATTAGAACAGCTGGGTACCCTGGTCTCAAATACCTTGCCTCTGGCCAATGCCTGATATTTCAAATAAATTGCAGCTATTCCACAACTGGTGAGCCATTTCACAACTAGTCACACAGTGGATGTGGTTCTGGCTCCTCAGCTCCCTTCATGCTGGCAACAAAGCCTAAATTTCCCAGTTAACTGTTGCTCCTTTAGGTACAGACTTTGAAAACCACAGACATGGGATGGGTACAACCAGAGCTGTCTGCAAGGGATCAATTTTTAGGTTTTCCTTCCTTTCCCTCTGTCACTGCCTAACTCTGTGACCACGGGCAACTCTTTCAACATCTACTTCTGCCCTCTTTCTTGTTTTAAACAAATCCTTTTTAGAGTATGATTTTGCTCTGTCTCTGTCATCTGGTTGGCTTTTATCTTATTTCTTGTTCTGAATTTGTTGGCCTTTTTTATTAACTGGATCCTGTAATAAATGTACAAGTAATGCTGACCTGAAGGAAATACTGCTCACTCTATAAAGATATTAGAGAGGAATAAAAACACTTTCTGAATGGAATTATACTGAAATGGCAAAACCAATGGCTCCTGTCCAACATTTCCAGGGCCAGCAAAAAAACCCACCCTAAAAACAGATGAATGACTGGTCCACCTTTATGGGACTGACCCTTAAAAACCTGCTGGGAACTTCAGCTGGTGCCACATGCATCTTCTTCTTAATTAGGCTCCTCTGAGAGATTTTGTGACACCAGATCTCCTTTTTCTTACATCTCAGTAAAATGCCAGCTCCTCCAGGGTCTTGCTGTGCGACTGAGGTCCCTCAGTGCTGCATCAGAGGTATTAATTCTCATTAAGAAGTGATGCAATCAGTGCTCATTTGGGCAGGTGCTGTGCCCCTCTCTGGCTGCTGGGTGCCCTGGGATGGTTCATCTCTGTGCACCTTCCATCACAGCAGCCCAGGCCCACCTCACCCAGTCAGCTGCTGAGAGGAACAAAAGAATTCAGCCTGGCAAGTTGGGTTTTTGATCTTGGCACTCCTGGGCCTTTACAGACCTGAGATCTGGGATTCTCCCCGCATGTTATCAGTGATTGAGAACTCTGAATTCCAGCCAAAATGATATATGGGCATTATCCTAACTCTGAGGGGTTTGAGCAGTCCCTTTGTTTTTCATTCATCTGCCACACACATTCAGACCTTCAGAGTTGCAACCCATCGTGCTCAGCACCTTGCAGGACTGAGCCCTTCACTAATCCTCCTAAATCCAACTCTATTGACTTTCAAAGCAACCCATCAGGGTTTCTTATCTACATTTCCTGAACAAGCTGCTTGCTTAAGCTGAGCCTTTTTTCATTAGTCTTCAACCAGAGTTGATTTTGAGCAATGAACATGATTAGATTTTCATATCAAGAGGGAATGAAAGTCTGGAGATAGTTCACAAGAATCCTGGAGTGAGGCAGAAATGATCTACCTTAATTTGAGTAGCTTGTAAAAACACAAAAGGTCAGAATTAGTGTCTAAATCCAACTCAGGCAATATCCAGGTTTTCTTTCTCATCCTGAAATGAATCTTAACAGAACCCTGAGTCTGAATGTCTTAGGGAGGTTTGAAAGCCAGATTTCAGCCCTTAGATGCCTGACATTTGTAGAATAGGATCCTGTCACCACCTGGCAGAATAAGATTCATTCCTAAACTACAGCACAACCCCACAAAGAAGGAGATGCTGAATGAGGCTAAGGAGCTTGCTCCAGAAAACAGGCTGAAATCCAGGAAATTTCTGTTCTGGGGGTCACTTTACCCCAAAATCAGGTGAAGACTCTTCCTTCAGGCTGGACCTGAGCATTTGGGATGTCAGAAGTCTGAAACAAAACCCAAAATGTGGCAGCACAGCATTGCACATCTTTCTCCAGGTCACTGTCACTGCCTGTGACAGTGGAACAGGACACCAGGAACTGGCTGTGGAAATGAAGCACACCTGGAATAACCATTCCCACACTGACATTCTCCTCATCTTCGTCTTCATATATCTTTATCTTCAAAGGTCAGGCTCAGGCCTGAGACTCCAGAGAGGCTCTGGTCACATTCTGTGCAGGCTTGGCCATAGCAAGTCACTCTCTGTCCATTTTGGACTTCTTTTTCCCACCTATAAAATCAGAGCAGTCTTAAACGGACCATGTCTGTGTAAGTGGCAACCTTAATTTTTTTTATTAATTTACCTCTATTAATTTGTCTATTAATCCACATTTTGAGGGCTCTGTGACAATCCAAGCCTCATTGTGTTTATTCCTGGACATACACTGAATTAATGGATAAATTAATAGATGTCTGTTAATAATTCTGTTAATAATTATTGACATTATTAATAATGTCTGTAGATGTCTGTTATTGATGTTAGGACATCAATAAGATACACATACCAAAACTTCACAAAAACCTACATATAGAGACACAGAAGGTGTAATTGTGTTTCTGTCCTTCTGATGTCACAGTCAGCCTTTTGCCTTCCTCACTTGAATTCAGCAGCACCATAATCCAGGCTCTGTTCCTGGCAGCAGCTTTGAGAACTCCTTGCCTTCAGCTCCCCTTGGCACACCCTGTTTGAGGAGATGTGTGAGCATCTTGGAAAATCACCACAGCTGAACTCCTCTTTCCCATTTAGACAGATCTATGTTCTAGACAACATGACTGACAGCAATAAAACGCAGGGCTAACTCAGATTCCCAAAAAGTAATACCCCCTACCACATTTGTCAGTCAAGAAATCCTGACTTTAAACTATTTTTTTATACCTAAAATTTCAGCCAAAATGATTCAGTTGGACGTTTTCTACTGGAAGCTCTTGTGTAGTCAGAAATTAAGGTATCTCACAGTGATTTATCACTGGCAAAAAAACATCCCTAACAAACAAAATGAGTTGGTGTGCTTTTCCCATTTCATTTTGCTTTGTTGTGTTGTTGTTGTTCAGTTTGATTTATTTGACTTTTTCAGCATTAAAATATTATTTTAAGCTGTGCTTGCATGATGTTCATTATATATATGTGTGTGTGTGCATGTGTATTGTTGGGCTTTAGATTTGTTTGCTTTCTCTTTTTCTTCTCCCTTATAGAATTTTTCCCATATATTGCTAAGGAATTAATTGCTGGATAGTTATGGGTACTCAGGCAGAACAAAGGGGGCCAAAAGAGAAGCTGGCTACACCTTTTGTCTCCCTGGGGGAGGGGGGAGGCAACATGAGTGCTTTTGGAGCAGATAAAAGACAAAACTGGAGGCAGCTTCGAGCCTTCTTTGCTTTGCTCTTTGGGCGCCTGTCGGAGAGGACAGACAGGCTGTTTCAGCGGAAAGAACTCCAGTCCCAGGAAAATTTTCCACTGTTTGCTCACATGCCTGGGAATTCTGAGCTCCTCAGCCCTCCTGCCTGCTGGAGCAGAGCCAGGGGCCTGGCCCTGCCCCGCCACCGTGGATTTTCTTCAGCACTGCTCTCTCTGCTCTGGTGAGACCTGCCCTCCCTCCTGCCCTGCCTGGACACCCAGCCGTTCCCAGCTGCCAGCCTGTGCCATCACACTCTCCCCAGCTCCCTGCAGGAGCCACCAAGACCACCGAGCCGTTGGGACCACACTGTCCTGGGGTTTGGGAGGCAAGGTTTTTGGGGTTCTTGGTACTACTGTTTAGTTGTTAACACTGTAGTTATTTTCTTTTGTTGTTTGGTTTGTTATACATATTAGTAAAGAGCTGTTATTTCTTATTCCCATAACTTTGCCTAAAAAAAAGCCCCTTTAATTGCCTTTCTTGTCTAAATTATAACAACTTGGAGGGAGGGGATTTGAATTGTCCAAATACCTGTCTTCTAAACCAAGACATATATATATATATATTAAAAATATCTGATGGGCTGGTTTTGTTCATCACTGAGCCAAAACTGAAATGAGGAGGTGATGAGAGACAAGATGAGCTGAGGGAGTGAAAGTAGTTCTCCTTGAGCACTGAGGTCTGCATTCCAATTTCTTTTGTGCCTGCCTGTGTCTCTTCAGGGTCACCTCACCAGATCTCAGTTCTCCACAGATTCTGCTGCTGTGGTGATTTTTTCCGGCTATACCTTTTGTAGTTCTCCTGGAGAGGAAACCATGGCCTTTTTTTTTAAGGGCTCTACACAAGGTCAAATTTTCTTCTTAGCTTACAAGCAAGTGCTGGAGGTGGACAAGAGCCACCTAGAGATTGCACAGATCTGCAGATAAATGTTCAGGGTGGCAACACAAAGAGGGGTAACAGTACCTGGGGCCGTTCCTGGAGACGTCTTTAATATCCAAGGGACAGAGACTTGGATAATTTGCCTTTTTTTCTTGTTGCACTGAAGGAAGGTTTAGTTGACCAATGTATTTGTACAAAGCACCCACATTGTTCCAGTTAAAAATTGAGGAGGAAGGACTGAAGTGTCCAACAAAGCTTTTATATAGAGTTTTAGTCCTCACTGATTCCCATATTTATTTAGTTCACAGATGAATAATAATTCTGGTGACATTAGGAGAAGATTTATATTAAGGTAAAGAAATTGTGAGGGGTGAGATAATTGATATGTGCATTCTTGTGCAAGAAGTCTGTAATCTGACTGGCTCCATCAGGAATAATGTAATAATATAATCTGATTGGCTCCAGTCTATGATTTCAAATCTTCCGAGGTAGAAAGGACACGGAAGTGTCTCCCTCATGACCTCTTTGTGCCTTGTCTGCTGTGTCTCCCCAGCACACACACCACAGACCATCCTCCTGTGCCTCTGCTCCCAGATTTGCAGCACCTCCTCCTTGTGCCATTTCTTCCTTCCTAAGAGGGTAAATTCCTCCAGGGAAGTGCTTCAGGAGGCAGAGCACAGGGCTGGGATTGGCAGAGTCTCCTGCAGCACTGGGACTGAGCAGCCAGGCTGGGGATCTTGCTACACCCCTGTGCAGGAGGCACCATCTGCCAAATGTCCTCCTGAGCCATGTTTTAGCAAGTGGGCTAAAGAGCTAAAAAGAGCATCCCATCCATGGCAGCTGAAGTCCATCACAGCTTGCTTACAGGATTCTGGCTCTGAAGGGAGGCTGGGCAAGTGGCCAAGAAGCCTCTCTTACTTGCCCATGTTTCCCTTTGGGGAAAGGGATTCCTGGTTTAGCATGGCCTGAGATGGCTCTAGGGAGCCGGATGGCTTTAGGGAGCATTGGAGTTCCCTCATCCCAGCTGCACCCAAGAAGATGCAAACTCCATTAATTGGATTTGCCAGGGCCTTGGGGCTGCTCTTGGCTTCTTCGGGGTCACTGGCACAAGCCTTGTCAGCTCAAAGAGCAGCAAATCTCCTGTGTTCCTCTGTGCAAGAGCAGCCAGGCTTCCTGGGAAGGGAAGGGGCAATAAAAAGGGGAAATTATCTCTATCCTATATCTATTTCTGTGCTTGCTGCCCCCTCCCCTTTCTTGTCCACCTACTTCTCATCCCTTCAGGAGGACATTTCTGCTCCAGAATGTGGTTGTTGGAGCTGTGCAGGGGTCACTGGGCCTGACTTGGAGGTCTCTGGGGCTGTGCCCTTTGCCTCTGAGGAGGCCAAAGCTGCTGAGGTCCAAATTCTTCCTGATAGCTTCCGTGTGATAGCTAATTAATGGCCTCCCCACGTTTCCATGGTAACTTCATGCTGTGCTCTTAGCCCTGATCCAAATGGACATTCTGCACACTCCTGAAGCCATACCATCAGCATGTTAATAAGACTTGCTGACGTCTTTTGCTTTCTGCCACACCGGCTGGTGAGTCTAAACCTGAATAATTTAAAAGGAGCAGATTTCTCAGGAAGCTCCCAATGAATTCCTGTCACATGACTGGAGGGAAATGGTCCCAGAAGTCTTCTGCATCTGAAGGGAAGCAGGATTCTGCCCTACCTGCCGTTTTTTCCATGCTTTGGCTTTGGGACAGCTGGCATTGGCTTTTCTTTTTTTCTCTGGGTTATTTGGAAGCTCCAGCTTTCATGTAGTCCCTAATTTAATGACAGCAAGGGACAAGTACCTGTCCTGAATTGGTAGGAGCATCTCTATATTAGCTGAGCTGGACAGTCTGATGGATTGCTCCCTAACTCCTTCTTGTTAGGGAGGGAAGCTGGGTTTTGTTCTCCTACAGTCAGAGAATGGTTACTCTGGCTTGAGAGTATGAACATCCCTTTTATCATTAAACTCTGCAAGAGCACCCACTGACCATGCAGGTTAGTGTGTTGAGTTTTATGGTGAAGGGGTTCTCTGGGTCCCTCCTGATTCTGCTTTGTTAATTACCCTCCATTTCAGTCGTTGGCTTGTCAAACACATTTTTATGACCATCATTTCCTCAGGAGCCCATTAACCCCACTGCAGCATTGGTGTGGCCTCTCTGGGGGTCTGAACTGCTTTCTCTTGCTGACACAGAGGTCAGGTGCCTCCACATCTCCTATTGCCTGCAGAACAAAACCCCTAAACCAAAGCTGGGGGATGTTTCTGGATCTGGCTGTCACAGACTGCCCCTTACCTGGGTCAGGGCTTTAGGGGCTGAGTAGTGGAAGCAGAGCATGTGTCCTGTTTAATTTATTTCCTACCATCAAAAGCAATTATCCACATTTGATTGGCTTGTTTGGGTTTTTGTCCATTTTCTCAGTGAGCACAAACTGATGGTTGAGCTGCCAAATAAATTCATCTTCCCTACCTTGAAGGACTCAGAAGTTTATTCATGACATTTTTGCTGCATTCCTTCGCCAAAGTTTATGTAGCCATGTGGGAACGTGGCTCCACTTTGTGGTGTTGATGTGCCGTCGTATCCAGGTGCAGCCTCAGGTACTCCCAAGGTGAGTTCCATATGCTGACAGGGTGTCTATAGCAAAATTCCCTCTCTCTGCTCATGCTCCAGCTTGCCCTTTCCCAGCTAGGATGGGAATGTCACCTCATGTGCCTCTCTCTCAGCTCCACTTGGTTCTGGATGGGCCAGCCAGGATTTAATGTTATGTTGGCACCCAAAACCTTCCTTAAGGTTTATGGAGTTGCTCCCCTTGCCCAATGCAGTAAATGCTGGGGGCTGCTCATCCCAAAGCATCATTAAAGATACATGAGGGCAACTGATTTGATCCCTACCAGTGCCACAAACACTGGGTGAGATTTAGGTAATGTGCTGCTGGTTACCCAGGAGATTTGACATTTAATTGCACCTCCTTTGGCTTCTGCTCTCTAGACCTGGATCCTTATCTCAAAGGAAAGAATTTATCGAATTAATTTCCCTCTGTGTTGGCCACTATTCCCAGCCATGAGCAAATCCCATCCTTGCATGCAGGCTGCAGCTCAGAAGCAGCAGTCAGTATTTTTAGAGCTATAACCATAGTTCTTTCAAGTGTCAGCTCTTTGGGTCATACATGTAATTTAAACAGTACATTTCTATTCCCTGCTTAGATGGATGTAACTGTCAGGAACATTATTTCTGCTGATAATTACAAAATTGACATTCATTTCCCATGAATACTCTCTACTATTTGCTTAAAACTCACCTCCATGCATACGATTGCTGCCAAATGTTCTCTTATCAGAAAGCTGAGGCAGAAATGTCACATCTATAAAGAACACTCTTGGAATGGGGAGGTCTAATATGATTTTCTGCTACACAAAGCAAAGACCAAGCAAATGAAAAACAAACACTGGGAAAAATGGGCAACCTGAGGCCTCTTGTATGGACTGACCAGAGGAGAGATCTTGATGCAAGGTAGGGGGAAAAAGCTACTACTAAAGAAATGTCCCTAAAAACATCCTTGCTGTTTAATTCACCCAGTCTTCTTCTGATACCCATTCTCAGATAGACAGACTTTTGTGACTAATCCCCCTTTTTGGGGCTTTACTGGTTACCCAAATTGCTTCTCTTATGCCCTCAATTGGTAGCTCAGCAGGAGAGGTCAGTGAATGTATATTTTCCTTAAGGTATCCAGTTCCTTCTCAGGAAATTTGGATGAGAACCTAAATCATACAAATTAAACTGAAACCAGCCTTAATTGACCAAGTCTGGTGTCACAAGACCAAAACCACAATGCATTCAGGTCTTTTCAGAGCTGATGTTACTCTCTGAATCTCAGCCAAAGTCTTCAAATAAAGTCAAAACTCCTACAAGACGATTTTGAGCTCAGTTGAATCAACACGTTAAATCTAGAGCCAAACCTGACTCTTGGTCTTTGGATCAAAAATGTCCTCCTTGCCCAGAGCTGTTTTCCCCAGGATGCTCCTCCAGCTCTGGAAGCCATCAGGATCAGATTTATTTCTCCCTTTTGGGAGGGCAGGAATTTCAGTCTCTCACTAGCACTTCTCAATCAACTTCAACTAAAAAACACCCATGAAATTAAGAGAAACACCTCACTACTCACCTCCCACAGTGTTCAGGCTTCATCACCCACCTCAGCTGATCCTTCATTCACACACTCCATTCAACATCCTATTTTTTCTTTAAATCCAAACATATGTCCACACACATTCCAAAAAATTTTACTCACCTTTTGGTTATTTTAGTTTTGATTTTTTTTTTGGTAACTCAACTCTTTTTAATTTGGCTTTATCCTTGCAAACTCAGGAGAGGTTTGGTTGTTGTGCTCTTCCCTCCCACCCCTCCCTTTTACTAATTTTGCATATATTTTAATAAAATGTTCTCATATATTTGCTGTATTTTTTTTTTTTGTGTGTGAACAAAATGTAAGTGAGACACGGATATTATTCACAGCCACAGAAACATAAGAAAGTAAAAAGGATTTTTTTTCCTCTCCCAGTGAACAAAAATGACCTATGCACCCTTCAGTGTCTCCAGGCTTCCTTGGAAATGTATTCCCCTGCATTGTGCTTTAGTTTTTGGGGTGATAAGGGTTACCCAACACCACTGGCAAACCCGGCACCTGAGGCAGAAAGACAAACTCAGCTTTGCCTTTATGATTTTGGCTTTCTCTGCTTTAGGGACTATGTGGAAGGGCCTGAAAGACGAGTGGGTGAAGGTTTACAGGTGCTGCTGCTCCTCCTCTGGCACCACTGAAGGCAGCACCAGCCCAGTGCAGGGCACAAGCTGCAGGTCAAGCTAAACAACCCAATACATCCCATTTGCCAGCATCTACTGAGCCCCTACCTCGGGTGAAATGTTTTCCGAGATGGAAATCTCAAAGTGAGGACTCCTGAGCTCTGCACCTACCCTCCACCTTTCTGTGTGGTCTCACCAAGGAGGCATCAGTTTTACTCCCCAAGGGCTGCTATCACCTCCTGTCCTCCAGCAAAGTTCAGCACAGGCTGTGAGAATAACTCAACATAAAGCTGGCATAAATCTCAAGAGAAGAAATATCTTTTATCTTTAGCCATTTACTCCCACTATAGGAATAATGGTAGCTCTTTTACATTTACATATAACTATTCTTTGTTTGTTTGCTTTGATTTCAGGGTGGGTTGTTTTTTTTTTTTGTATGTCTCTTTGTCTTGGCACCTGCATAGCAGAAAACTTGACAGTTCAGGACAGAAGTTTGCCCCTCTCTCTGCTCCTCCCTTTGTCTCCTCTGCTGCCCCTGAGGACTCGCAAGCAACACCCCCAAGGTCGAGAGAGAGTACGGTGTTACCCTTTTATGACGGATTATAGAAATAACAAACATGCCTGACAGTTTTATACAGCTGCTAGAACGGGTTTAGTTTTAAACAAATGAAGAATTTCCTCTTTTTTCTTTTTACTCTTTTGTATATTAATTACATTTTACAAATCTTATTTTTCCCCTTTTCTTTCCTTTCCTTCCCCCCGCTTTTCCTTCTTCCTTTTTACTTCTTTTTCTCTTTCTCTTTTCTCTTTTTTCTTTTCACTTTTTTCATTGTTTTTTTGTTTTATTTCTTTTTTTTATTATTATTTTTATACAGCAAAAGGATTGATCACGAAGGTGTCCATTGCTTAAGTCCAGGGGTTAGCAGAGTTTGGCTGTCATCTGGTCAGACTGTTTGAGGATCTCGGTGTTGTACAGGTCCAGGGCATGGTTGACCCGGATGATCTCGCTGTTGGTGAGCTTCAGGCGGTGCTTGAGCATACAAGAGAACAGATCCAGCTGCGGCTTCCCTGGAGCCACCGGAGGCGCCAGGCGGTTGATTCGGTCCCGAATATCCAGCAGCAAGAGCATGACGGAGGAGGAGGAGTAGAACTGCCCACCCTGCGTGTAGGACTGGTTGACCTGCTGCACCGCGCTGCGCAGGAGGTCGGCATTGAAGCGCAGGCTGTAGCCGTAGACCTGCACGTCCGAGATTTTGATGTAGAACTGGCGCTTGGTGGGGTCAGAAAGGTCCACGGGCCCTTGGCCGGTCTCGTTGCGCAGGAGGGAGGGCAGCCGAGTCCGGCTGCGCAGGTAGATGTGCACGGTCTCAAAAAAGGTTTTCCACCGGTTGCCCAGCAGCAGGGTCCAGTTGTAGCACTGGCTGTTCTGCAGGCGGGTTTTCTCCCAGCGTGGGTATCCGTACTCCCCGAAGGGCATGTTCCAGCCCTCCGAGTGGCTCCCGCTGAACGGGTTCACATAGACAAAGAACATGGGGTCCAGGCTGCTGTTGCGCATCTGGCAGATGCGCATGGAGATCCCAATCACCATGTGGATGAAGTCCATCCGGTTCTTGTTGCTCTTCAGGGTGAGGGACATGCGCTTGCGCCACCGCGGGTCAAAGAAGGTGTCCAGGCGGATCTCGTTGCTGATGAAGGTGGTGTGCACGTACAGGCGGGAGTCCATCTTCTGCAGCAGATACTTCAGCTCCAGGTCCTGGAAGTCCAGGTCCGTCTCGAAGCTGATGAACTGCTCGCTCCGCTCCGAGTCCACGTTCTGGGGCTCACAGCGGCCCCGGTAAAGCTTGTAGCCCTTGTTGCAGGAGCCGCAGAGGGAGATGTTGGCAAGGCTGCACATGGCACAGCTGTTGTTGCCCCCGATGATGCAGGGGATGGGGCGCTGGCACAGGCTGGTGCCACCGTGGCACACGCAGCTCCGTTGGCTTTCCAGAAAGGTCCCCCAGAACCCGTTCTCATTGCAGTAGAGCAGGGACTGGACTCGGGTAAGCCATTCCTGTATCGTCCTGTGGGTGGGGAGAAGGAAGAATTAGCACTCTTAGGCCTCACAGGGACCCAGTGTTGGCATCTTGCTGGAGCTACTGTGTTTGCAGGGATGTGTTAGAGGCAGAGCTCTCAGAACATCGATGCCCTGCCGTGGCATCTGGGAGCTATTCCAGTCTATTTCTAGACTGAATCTTTCATCTGCTGTTTACTCCTTTGGTGATGAGCAAAAGCCTTCTAAGAAATTTCTACCAGTTAGAAATGCTCATCCAAGCACTCTCTCTGCATTAGGAGCTAAGACAGTCACTCTGTCCCGCCAAGGATCCCAGCAGTGCCACAGCAACATGGGAAGGGAGCTGATAAAGCCATGCCAAAGGTTCTGGGGCTATCAGACATCACAAGGGCAGCAGAACTCCCAGGCTAGCAGGAGAAAACTGCTCTTCAGGTCATTGGCAATCAGCCCTACCCTCCAGAATCAGACCCATAACAAGGCAAGGCAAAGCAAGCAGCAACCTCTGCTCATGGTGCAGAACTCAGAACAGTAGAAAAGAGGGTGGAAGCCAGGATGCACAAAGACAAAGCTGCTAAAACTATTCCTCCTTAAAAAAAACCCAAAGACTGCTGCTAATTAACCACCTCTTGGAGTCCCTTTCTTAAAATCAGCCCCACTCACCCACACCTGGGCCCCACCACTCCCACAGCTGCTGGATCAGCACCTTCAACCCCACATCCTGCAGCCCTGGAACGACTCCTAGAAAACAACACTGCAACCCACAATCACTTTTTGCACAACCCACTTGCCATGTTGCCTCATTTCCCCCTTTTCCCCCCTTCCCACTGTCCCCAGGAAAGCTGGGTACAGCGACTCCTTTCTCAGCAGCCCTCAGCAGAACCCTCTGTGCAGCCGCTGCTCCCTCCCCTCCTCCTCCCCCCTGGCTAATGAATACTTCATTGTCTCCTCTGGGCAAAAAAGTTCTTGGTAGTGCTGCAGTGAGAGGACTGGCTAATGACAAATTAGGATTCAGCCCCTGTAGAAGGAGAGGAGTGATTATGGACAGAGGCTCTCAGAGCTGGATTAGTGAAATTCATGGCACCTGCATCGCCTGACCTCCGAATAATCATTAAGCTGTAGGCTGTATCAAAGAAGGCATTAAATGATACAGCAGCAAAGAACAGCAAGATGATTAGGAGGAGGGAGAGAGTGCAGGGATGAGAGTGTAAAACAGGGGAAAGCACTGGAAGGAAAGAAATAATCAAGGAGCAGAAGCGGAAAGGTTGGGAAAGAAAGAGAGGAAAATGTGCAGGTAAAAGGAAAAATGAGAAAGAAACACAGTGGGCAGGATTAAAGGGTGGAGAAAGGGAAAAAACTGCAGCAGCAACAACTGAAAGAGAGCAGGCAGGAATGAAAACCAGAAAGAAAAGGAGTAAAAAGAAGGGAAGAACAGAGTGAGGAAAAAAGGAAAGGCATTAGAAGAAAAATTCTGAAGTGTTGGATGTGGGAACAGATAATTTTCACATTCTTCCTGTGGTATAGGGCTGCCAGGGTCTCTTTCCCCTATTCCCACCCAAAAGGAGATCTTCTGCTAGTGGAAAGGATAAGGCTGGCTGGGGAGCTTGGGAGCAAGGCAGTAAGCTCCATAAATATCTGCTGTAGAGAGAGACAGCAACAGCCCTGCTCCCTCAAAAAAGTGCTCACGGCTCCTCTTAATTCTGGGGACAGGTCTGACTGAGAGGGGAGGGAACAGCACAGCAAAACACAGCCACAAGCTGACAGTAACAAGCATTTCCAAACCATCCCAGGGGACTGAGGCTGTCTTCTGATCAAAGGTGAATTTTTGCTCACTTTTCAGCAATACAAATATGTCTTCACCCATCTGAAGTCTTGTGCTTCCTGTCTGGAGGGCCAGTGAAATGCACCTGGATTTGTGCAGTGATGGACTGATGCTTTACACGGGTTTTAGGTGTTGATAAAACCCCTGAGTTCCTGGGCCACAGACTGCCAGGCCATAGCAGTGGACACAGTAAAAATTAGAGCCACGTGACTGCATTCTGTCCCTTTTCGGTGTGTTCTGTCTTAGGAAAAAATCACTGGATAATTCTGTCCTTCTTTATACTAACAGCTAGAGAATGAAGTGGGAAAGAAACCTCAGCTGATATCTTGCAAAGGACACCAGTAAATTCCCTGTTCCCCAGATGAACTTTTTGGAGGATGGAAAGGAGTTTGCTTTTTGTTGTGTGTTTATGTCTCAGCTTTCAGCAAAGACACAAGTAGGACTAAAAAAACCAAGAAAATGAAACAGGAGACTACCTGATGGCAGCAATAAAGGATGTAATTAAATAAAAATGCAGAATCCAGGGCAGAGCTGGGCATCAACTACAAACACGACAATGCGAAGTGTGAGAGAGTGAGAGAGAAGAAAAGTGCTATAAATTACCCCATTTTTTTCTTGCAACAGGGACAGGTTAAGAGTATACACAGAACCAGCCAAAGCCCTTCCAGTGACAGGAGGTAACTTTTTAAAACAAACCCCTCTGATGGCTCAGGCTCATGGCTCATTGTATCTAGAAGGTGTCAGAGCAGGAGGATGCTGAAAACATCCACTGTTCAACAGCTGAAAACCAGTACCAGAGCAGCCACTGATTTTTATTTAAAATATTCCTGAGGAGGTGGTGGGAATCCCTGCCCTGGAGGTGTCCAAGGAACACCTGGATGTGGCAAAATCTGAGTGAGAATTACTTTGCAGAGTTTTCTCACTGCTGCTCAGTGGACATGTGGTTCCCTGGCAATGCTGGGAACAGGGAGCCAGAGAGGTTTTTGGTTTTTTACTTGCAAGGAGAAAAAAAAGGCAGGGCCTTAAAAAATTTCCTTTGCAAACTCACTTTTCACTTTCCAACCAGTGCTAGCTGCTCTGGGGGTACTTTTGGGTTTTCTGTACAGAACTGTGAAGTAAAAATTGCTATTTTTATTCTCAGCAGCTGTGAGATGTATTTTGGCTGAAGGCCAGAACATGTATAACCCCTCTCTCCCTTGGATGTTATTTCTATTTTACATCCAGTGCTTTAAAATAAAACTACAGGTGATCATTTGGCATCAAAGTTTTATTAACTGAGGAGTGGTCTCCTTTTTAAACCAACAGACTTGCCTCTGTTTTAAACCTGTGCACTTTCCTGGGTTTTGACAAAAGAAGTACAGACCAAATACATCGGTATATATAGATCTATATACCTACATATCTATATATCTATATCTTTATCTATGTTTCTTTAGATAAAATATAGATATATAGATATATATCTATATAGATATATAGATATTTCTGTCTCCTTAGCCATTGCAAAGGGTCATGGAGAATCAGCCTGATTGCCAGAATCCTTACTCTTCCTTTCTTATCTTCCTTTTGGAAACACCACCTCTTCCTTTCCCTGAGGACAATCAGCAGCAAGCTCATTTCTTTTTTTTTT
>VWYP01013112.1:1277012-1355127 GCA_013400435.1 Pycnonotus jocosus
TTTTTTTACATTGCCTTTGAATGTAAAATGCAGGCTTACAATTATGTGTATTAAAGAGAGAGAGGCTTGCTCTTAATAGAACCATGCCATCCTTTCAAAGCCACTGGCATGCTTGATAAGCCTCTGTCATTCTGTACAGCAACAATTAGAAAATGAGAGTATTTCCCAGCTCTGTGAGGAGAAAGATGGGTTGCACCTCTTCCTACAGAGCTCCTACCACACTGCTCCCCTGCCTAGCTACAGATGCAGAATGACAAACAAGAAAAGAAATGATAATATGCCTGCTGATGTTGACTTAAACAAATCAAGCACATCAGTCAGTTAAAAACCCATCTGCCATCATCCATTCCACCCTCCTTCCCCCAGATTTTATTGTAGTAGTTGGAGGCTCCCTTTCTGCTTGGTTGAGTTTTTTAAATAGATGATAAATGCTGAAGACATATTTGTCTGAATGTTTTGGAGCAACGTGGTTCGATAGAGATTTCTGTGCTGCTGTTTCACATTGTTGTTGTTGTTTTTTGTTGTTGCTGTGGCACAACTAAAAATTCCACCCTGGCCATGCCTGTGGCTCCTCCAGCACTCAGCCTGGTCAGAACACCCCAGCCAGTTGGCAGGGATGGGCCAGGTTTAGGAAGCTCTCCAAAGACTTTATTTCATAATCTCTTACATTTAATAGATATTTCTTCTCATCCCTAGTAAGTCCATCAAATCTTTGTCTAGAAACATGAGATTTCTTGGTAATTAAAGAGGTGTTAAGCCCTGGAAGAGTTTTCTGAGCTGCACAGGGATGAAATGAAAAGTCACGGTGTTCAGCAGACAGGGAGCTGGATGAGAGCAGTAGACAGCAGTCAATCTATCAGTTTTGTCTTGAAAATGAATATTTAGATAGTGAAGGAAGTGGACAAACAGTTTCTCTTCAAATATTAACTTGGCCTGACCCTCCCAAGAGAAGCATGGAAGGAAAGACATTCAGACTCGGGAGTTTTTTCCCCCCAAGATTTTCCATATTGTTTCAGTCTAGACACTGTAGAACTACACAGCAAGAGATGTTTATTAAAATCCAGAAATGCAAGTCTCCAATAATTACTTGAAGCAAACTCAACTACAGGTTAGGGCTGAAAGGAGCCAGCAAGAAGGGATTATTAGATATCAATAGTTGCTGTAGCATAAATGGAAAATCTGCTCTCTCCACCTGTAATACCCTTGCAAGGCTTCTGCTCAGTGAGGTTTTACAGGTTCACACTGCATCTCACAGCAAAAATGTCATATATTCCAAGTGAAAGTAAAGCTTCTCCTTTCACTGTGGAGATATTGAGGAGCACAATCCAAAAATGAGCTGAAGCACCTTGTGCTCCACATGTCCCTTTTGACAGCAAGTGGAGGCTGAAAGCTTGGCTGTGGATCTTGAGGGAAAACCACAAAAAAAGCAGCTTAGCCTGCAGAACGGACTAAACGTATTTTTGCAGAGCTTAAAGAATAAGTGACGCCCTTCCCCTGGGTAGGTAAAACCACACAGAAGGGACGTGAGTGTAGTCAGGAGTGTGACACCTCCAGGAATCTCAACCCGCTCCCAGATTTTACCACTTCCCCCAGACATCCATACCAACACACTCTACCTCCAAAAACAGCCTGTTGGGGTTAAACCCAAACCCAAGCTGAGCTCCAGCAGCCCCCCATGCCCGAGGAAGGATGGAGGTACCTTTCCCTAGGCAGCTGGTGGTTGGGGTTGTGCCGACACCGGACACTGAGGCCAAAGAGTTTGCGGGCAGTGCGCTGGATCTTCTGGCGCTGGGTTTCCAGCGAGCTCTGCAGCAGCTTGTAGCGGTTCTGCAGGTCCCAGTCATTCCCCCAGTGCTGGTGGATGCTCCCAATGGTCAGGAAGTGATTGCTAGGTAGCCTTTTCATGAAGGATTTAAATTCATCTGGAACATACACACAAGAAATGGTGAGGAATGCAGAGGTTTCACAAAGTTACAAAGCTTTTCGTTAGTGATGGACAAGGCCATCAGCACTGCCAGGAGAAGATGATGTACATTAACTCACTGCTCTGTCCCTCTGCCTCAGGAAGACACTATTTCCATGGCTGTTGCTGCTCCCATATAGGGAAAAAAAAAAAAACCAAACCAAAACAACCTATTATGAATATCAACACGAAACAACACAGTTAAAGTGCACAGAGTGGAGGGAAAAAAAGAGAGAAATTTCCTGTAACATGAGGTTAAAGTCTAAGGGTTATAAACAAAAAGCTGGGAGTTGTAATCATTGTCAGTTAAAGAATTCTCATTTACATTGTTTTTCTACTGCTCCTGAAGTGCTGTTCGTTGTTGAAGGCAAAGCATTTTGCTTTGTAATTAAAAAAAAAAAGGAGGGAAAAACAAAGCTTTAAAAATTCCCTAGAGGAAAGGTTTGGATGCTGTTAAAATGCCCTTCTTTCACATTATTAAAACAGACCATTCTGATTCTTACCTCTAATTTAACTCCATTTGAAGTTAAATGAGTTGCATTTTGTAATGAGGAAAATAAAATAGAATAGTTTGCAGGGCTCGGGTGAGAAAAAAGGGTGTCAATTTTAGCCAAAGGGAACAAATCCAATTGATTGAAAAATATATTGTTCAATGTTGCTGTTTGTTGTGTTTGTTGGTTTTTGATCACTTTATTTCCATTTTATTTTGTTTGATAATTAAAAAAACCAAACCACTGTTATGCAGGGCTTGTTTGAGGGGTTTTTTTTCATCACGATCAGAAATTCTGACATTGTTTCTGTTTCTGTTTATGATCAGCCCTTCCTACCTGAGAAGAGTGGTTTGCTCAGACTCTGATTAGCAGGCTGGGACATCCTCAGAAGGGACAAAACCAGATGGTTCCAGCTTTCTCAGGGGAAAATAATTCAGTTTTGGATGCTAGAAAACCATATTTGACACAGTGAGACCTTGAGAAATATGAGTAGGACAATAAGAACTCCATAAAATGCAATAACTACAAGAGCAATGTTTTGTACCAGGACAGAAAAACCCCAGGTGTCAGCACAGGCTTGGGCACAGTCAGCTGGGGAAGGTTCTGGGGCTGAGATGGGTCAACACCCTGTTCTCACTGGGAAAAATACTTCACACTAGGCTGAATCCAACCAGCTGGGGAAGCTGATATTCACCTTTTCTTGGCAGTGCTACACCTGGGGCACCCACTTAAAAGGAATGGACAGAGCCTAGGAGGGCAGAGCTGAGGGACACTGAGGTGCTCCATGGCCTGAGCTCAAGTTCTGCAAAGTAAGGTGTGGAGAGCAGCCCTGGTTTTATTTGATAAAGAGGAGACCAAGGGATATTTAATTACAGCAGCAACTGCTCAAAAGATACTCATAGATAGGAACAAAACTCCCCATTTAAGAGACGGTTGCTATCTAACAAGGAGCAATATGCAGTTTGCAGCTTGAGAAATTAAAATGATTTACTGAAAAACTTAGTCACTTGGAGGTAATGCAGTGCTGTAACATGATCAGAGATGTATAAAAGTCTCTCATTTTAGACTCTGCCAGACAAAACTGAGGCTGACCTGACCTAGCGCTGGCTGTGGTCCTGCTTCTAGAGGGAGGCTGGACTAGGACCCTGCCAGAAACTTCCCAAACAAGTCAACAAGAAGTACAGCCATCTTTTCCTCTACATTATCTACATTATTTCTAATCCTTTCCCAATCCTTTTTTGGTGTTTGGTTTGGGTTTTTTTTTAATTTCTTCATCCTATTTTCAGAAGGAAAAGGAGAGTTTGTACAGGCTGACATCTTTTCAAAGAAAAAGAAAAAAATCCATAGAATTATTGGAGAAAATCAGACCAGATAATTTACATCTTATAGTTCAAAGTTAAAGATATTTGCATAACAGATTTCCTGTTATTCATCAACTTGCAGTTCATGCTCAACAGCCTAACAAAGGCTATCTGTACATTAGTCAGTCTCATCCTGACATGGTTGGGAAATGGATGTTCACATCCTACTCATCACATGGTGCAACCGAGCTCCTCCTAAAAATAACCATCATCACTGCACTGCCAACCTCCCTGGGACATCTGCTTGTCTCCTCTCTCCCCCAAAGATAACCAAGGGATGATTTTTTAGTCATATCTCAGGTTTTCACTCTGTTTTTAGTGCTGCTTCCAGTGCCCTTCTCCTCTCAAAGCCTGATTCTGGTTTTCCTGGGCCTCTGAAACCACCATCAGGTATAATTGCTTCTGTTGACCACACTGATTACTCCAGGTACCTTTCAGCAGTAAAAGCCTTGCATTTGCTTCCCACCCCTTATAAATCAATTTCCTCAAAAGCCTTTTTGTGCGGGAGCCCAGGCTCTTTTTCCCCTCTGATGATGAATGTGCTACATTTTTCATTGAGATGGGCAAGGCAGGGATTTCAGTGCAGTGTGCACATTTTGCTACCGCAGTGCAACGTTGGGGGAAAAACAAATGAGCAGCAAATCTGGCAAAATGAAAGCTGGAAGAGGTTGTTTGAAATTAGGGTGATGAAGGAAAAAAAAAAAAAAAAAAAAAAAGGTAGTACTTTAAAATCAACATAGTTTCTTCATTATTTATAACTCTGCCTGGAAACCAGTGGTGTGGATGGGGATATTCCCTGTTTCTGGGAATAGTTCGTTCTCAAGCCTGAGATTTTGCAATTAATTAAAAAGCCTGTTTGCATTTGTTGCTATTTTATTCCTCTGCACAGCAAGCCTTGCTGATGGCTGGAACTACACCTCCTGTGATGCAGCTTGGCCCCTCTTTCTGCCAAATTACCCCATCCCTAAGGCAGTCCCTAAGGCAATGACTCAGCATCACATGTGGCACCACAGGGAGTTGTCAGGGCAGACGTCTCTTTCACAGATTCAATTTTCCTTTTGCCGGTGTTAAAAAGGAAAAAAAAAATCCCATTTACATCAGAAAGCAATAGTCTTGAATAAACAAACAAATTAACAAATAAAACTTCACCAAATGACTTAATTAAAAGTTGGGGTTGTTTTAATCCACAATCACAGATTTTTTTTGACCAGCCATTCTGAAATGCCAAGAATAAGGCAGCGTTATTTTTCTCAATTTACCCACAAGCAGTGAAGCGCAGGGCTAAAAAAACTCCTGAGCTGATTCAAAGCAGCTTCAGTTCACTGCAGCCTCCTTGACTTTGAAGATACTATTCCAAATCACGGCAACTCTTGATTCGCCCTGCAGGATTTTTTCAAATTAACAGAGGATCTAACACACACCAGAAGCAGAATACAAATGTTCTGGACTTTCAGTAGCTTCCTGTGCAAAATGGTATTTGCTTTCAGAGCACTCCTGTGCCTTTCAGTCCACTTTATTGGAAAAGCCTTCAGATGTCATCAGAGATTTCTCCTCTGCTGCTCATAATGAAGAAAATCCTCTAGTTATTGGGAATATTTATTAAAACAAAGAAGCAAAACACTAATACTGCAGCCTTTTGTGATGGCAACTTCCATCTCAAAGGATAAGTTCACGCATGATGCATCAAAGTGATGAATCAGATGCAACAGCTTTAGACATAAAGATAATCACTCCATCTAGCCCTGAAAAGCCTCCAGCCCTGGGTGGAATATGGCAGAAATTGCACAGCAATATGTCACTTTAACATGGCAAATGAAAAACACCTTCCCCCATTCAAATCTCAAGGGGAGAGAGCCTGAATGTAATTATCTACCCCGGCCTGTGCTTGGATGGAGTGCAGCAAGGACAGAAGGTGGGGCTGGAACTCCCCTCTCCAGAGGGCTCCCACCTTCTCAGAGCCTGGGTTAGACCCCCTGGGAAGGGAAGGGGTTTAATGAGACCAACCTGTGCCTCTTGAGCAGCTTATGTGAAGGTCCTGTGCTGGAACAAATAACAGGTAACACATAACCAGTGACAGGGTTTGCGCTGGCACAGTAATCCTTGTAAACTTGTGTAGTACTGAGCTGGCAAAAGCTCCTGAAATCCACATTTCTGGTTTGCCCTGGTGTTACCTACCCCATCCATGAACCACAGAAACTCAGAGAAAACATCTGACCTCGTTAGCTGATGACCTGCTGCAGGAACTGCCCAGCCCTGCAGTCACCCAGGGGACATGGGGGGGGTCTGGTCAAGATGGTCATTAGCCTCAGGCCATTAACTCCCACTCTGCCTGCTGAGCTGAACACCAGGGTGACAGCATGAGTGGCACATAAGGGTCTGTGCAGCAGCACAAACACCAGCAGGGGCCATGTGTTGAAGTATGAAGCAAATCCTCAACAGCCCTTCAAGGAAACACCACAGGCTTCTGCATTTCAGCCTTTAAAAGGATTATGGTGACTTTCAATGTGAAGAAAGAAACAAAATTTATGAAGGATTTGTCTTGAATTGAGCTAGATGGTTCTTTTCTCACAGTTTTCCTTCCTGACATGGAGATCTGGGCAGTTGTGACAATAATCATTGAAGAAAATGTGTCTGAAAGTGGCTGGTTAAGACTGAAGGATGAGAGTCAGCACAAGGACAAGCTCCTGATGAAGTTCTGCTTGGTGCCTGTGTGGTTTCAGGGCAGGCAGGCCACTTGCTAAAGGACAGAATTCACTGAAAGTGTTGCTCTTTCCCTCCTCAGACCCTCAGGAGTGTATATCTCGTGAGTACAACACACCTACTATGGGTAAACTACTCCCACTACCAACATCAGCACAGAACAAACTCCACTGACACCTCCAGCCTCACCTGGGGTGAAAGTGGAAAAAAGAAATGCTCCCAGCAGCAGACATTGCCCTGCAGGAGAGAGGAGTAATTTTCCCTTCTTCTCCCTGCCTCACAGGAAGTGTCACCTGGCCTGTGTGTTCTTTTCCCTCTGAATTGCTTTCACCAAAGCAGAATAAAGCATTCATACAAATCTGAAAAACAATTTCTGCATCATTCATGTGGTGGAAGTTTCTCCATAGAACTATTAGAAGAGAGATTTGGAGATGGTTTGGTATGAAAAATCAGATTTTTAATCAAACATATACTTCCATGGAAAACATCCCTGTACACATAATTCCATGTGTGGTGTGTATTCCTGTCTGTGTTTTTAATAGAGGAAAAAGGGTACTAACTCCTTCAAGGCTAAGATCCTGTGTTTGGCTTCAATATCCTCTATTTTTTAGCCAAATTAGAGCATTATACTGAGGGAATAAAAGATTTTTACCTGATACAACCTGCCACTAATTGAAAAAATGAGTTTTTCTCAGTTACCTGAATTCTCCAGATCTTTATAGGCTTCTGTCCAGGTCTTGGCCATGTTTGCTAGGGTGTACTCCATGATTTGGATGTCAGTGATGGGGCAGTTGCACTGGGGGAACTCCTCAGAGCACTGGCAGCCACACTGGCTGTCCCTGCAGATGTACTCGCCCTCCCCATTGCACATGATGTAACTCAAGGCAGACTGGACAAACTTCTCTTGTAAATATTGAGGGAAGATGATCTGGAGACCTGCAGAGAGAGCAACAGGGTTATGGGAGGGGAAAAAAACGGGAATAAAAAAGTCATTTCAGGTACTTGTTCCTCTTTTCAAAACCCGTTTCATTAACAGTTTGGGAAAGTTATGGTGAAGAGTTAAAAGCTGTTGTGGATAAGGAAGGCAAAAATTGCAACCCTCCAGGGCAAGTAGTGATTTGGCTGAGAAGAGAGCCCATCTCCTCAGTGGGAGAAGGGTGACAAGAAACTTCCCTTTCCCCAACACCTTTTCATCCCATTCCCAGATCCCAGCACAGTACAAAGGCCCTGAATGCAAAGCCTCCCTTATTCCCAGATGTGTCATTTTTTGTCTCCTGAAACCAAACCCTAGCTCAGAGGCAATGGGCATTATGCTGCTTTGACCTGTTTTGAGAGACACTAGATGGGTTTGGTACCACAAAATAAAAGGAAAATACACACTGAAAGGGAAAATAAGAAGGAATGGAAAACAGAAGAAAGGAAAATAACACAAGGGGGGGTTTATAAAAGACCCTTGCAGAGTTAAGTGCCTAGCTCCCACAGCATAAATACAGGAGTTGGGTACCTGAGCCCTCGCAGCTTGCTCCCTGCTAGGAGGGCTACCTGCCAAATCCTATAAAAGTGCAAATGGCTTTAGTGCCCATGATTTCAGTGTTGCTTGGCAGGCTTACATTAGCAGGGAGATCTATCCCCTCATCCCTTTCTCCATGGCAGTGTTTGTGTATCCCTCCATCTGTGCAGGCACCAGTGTGAATGCATCCTTGCTCAGGTACCAGAGGATGCAATAGCAGTCTCTGTGCACAGTGTATGTAGTTTTCCATCCTGTCCTCCCCCAGGCTCCCTGAGCATCTTCCTGAGGATTCACAGCTGTTTGCTTCTACCTGGCAGGACCTGCCTGCCAGCCCCTGTCAGTGTCTGTGGTGCACCAGGCAGAGGACAGTAACTCAGAGCAGGCCTTCCAGGGGACCCCACTTGGAAAAGGGCAGGGATTTTGGAGTGACAGCCAGAGGAGTTCATGGCCTGAAGGGCAGCACTGAATTCGGGTGTAATGAAGGCACAGGGGTCAATTACCCATCTGTTTGTGTTTCTGCTGTGCTGAATTAACACATCCCTGCCTGACAGCTCGCTGGAGTGGAATGGAAATCGGACAATAATTCAGAGGATGAGAGTGTGCAGGAATGGCAAAAAGGGTTGTGACCCCTTTCAGGTGTGCAGGCCTATCTCTGATGGGTTGTGTTCACCTCAGACAAGAGACAAACACCAGGTGGTGACCCTGGGACCCCCATTACCCTTTTGCTTTTGGATTCAGAGAAGCACCTCAGCCTTAATGAGACCCCTCTGGAAGAGCAGGTCTGGGGGCTCAGGAGGCTGGGGAAGGCACAGGGAGCCCTGTTCCCTTTCCCCTGCTCTGGGTGAGCACCATGCCCCTCTGCCCCTCTGCCTGACCCCACTGGCAGCCTCCAGGCAGGACCTTGGGAGGACCTTGGAGCACCCTCCAGCTGGGAATGTATGTGTGACACTTGTCCAGGGAAGGATTTCAAGGCTGGCATTCACAGACACTGTTTCTGCACAGATCCTGCACAGAGCTTACCAGGACAGCATCCCTGCAAACATCTCAAAACTGGCCTGCAGAGGATCATCATTTTGAGATCACTTTGGTATTTTCTCAGAACCTCAGATTTCTTCCTGCTGTCTTCAGGAAGTCCTGAAGCTCAGCCTCTTCCAGGGATTGTAATGAAAGGGACAAGGGGGAGTGACTTTAAACTGAAAGAGAGTAGGTTTGGATTTGACATTAGGAAGAAATCCTTCCCTTTGAGAATGGGGAGGCCCTGGCACAGGGTGCCCAGAGAAGCTGTGGCTGCACCTGGATCCCTGGCAGTGCCCAAGGCCAGGTTGGACATTGGGGCTGGGAGCAGCCTGGGATAGTGGAAGGTGTCCCTGTCCATGGCAGGGTGGTAGAATGAGATAATATTGAAGGTCCTTTCCAATCCCATTCTGGGGTTCTATAATTTATCTGAAACAACCACTGCAGAGGTTCCCTGTCTAATCCTCACACTTATATTAGTGATGGTCCCACCTGCCAGGATCCCAAACTTTCCTTCAGGATGGAATGAAAGTGCAGCGATATTGGAGAACTGATCCACAAAGGGGACTCGAGAGCCTGAAGGTAGCTGTACTCACTGAGCTTTCAAGCTCACATGAGAGCAGAGCTGGACTTCTTGATGTGCATTGACTCTTCATTCATGGTCCAAGTCTCATTAATGCATTTTCTGCTCGGCTTCATGGAGGAGCAACCTGCTCTGGCTCTTTGAATATGATCAAATTACCTCGGGCTCGCAAGTTCTCCATAGTTTCTCTTTGAATTTTAACTTGGATAAAGTACAACAAGCTGTTTGGGCTCAGCTGCAAATGATCCTGGCTTTGGAGATTTTTATTTTATTTTTTCCTGGAGGGAATAGGGGTGAAAAAAGCAACTGAAGTTTCAGGGAAAGCACCTCCCATTGCAAGGGACATTGACTGTGCATTCCAGCAGATGCAGAAGCACAAATACCCTGTAATCTCCAAAACACAACATGTTTTAACACTGCAGTGCTTCATGTGGACACTCACTCTTTGCCCATAAAACTCGTGGTTTCTGAAAAAAAATAAAATTTCCTGGAAAACTTCCTCTTGTGAGAAATAATATAATGTTTAAGGGGCAATCAGACCTCTGTACACTTAGCACCAACTCAACAAAGCACTTATATAAATACTTCACTTCATCAGGAAAGCAGTTTTTCTGGAACCCAGCAGCTACCTGAAGCATTTGACAAGAAGCACACACTCAGAGCTGTGTTTGCACAAGAGACACCCCCAAATCCAGCCACTCATTGGAGCACCAGTGTGCACACTCCAAACATAACCCCCTGAATTTCAAACAGGCTGTTGGGATTACATGTGACTCACATCTTCCAGCCAGGAATTTCCTTGTGGAAGAAATCAGTGTCACTGAAATACAGCTGTGCCTATTTCCACAGAAGTACTTTTATATAGATACACATAAATATTCACAGATTTCTCATCATCCCCAGACAAGAGCAGATTCATATGAACTCTCTTTTGCTTTAGTTTTGAGCATCTCTGTGATCAGATCTCAGCAAGAGATTTTACAAGCACTGTGCCAGCAGCAGCACCTCATCCAGTCCTGGCATCCTCTCTTTCATGTGTAGTTCTATCCCATAGATAGAACATAAATAATGCTGGAATTCAGTTTGTTATGGCTGTCAGTAAAGCACAGGTAGCATCAATCTTTTGAGACCACTCCTCTGGGTGCTTTGGTTATTATCTGTAAGGCACGAAAGCTGTGATCCCAAGGAATAAAACAGCCCCACTGAGCAATCTTGTGCTAGCTGGGAAAGCCCTGCTGCCAGCCACAGCCCTAATAAAATATCCCAAATGCTGTGTTGTTCTCCAAGAAATTTATTCAGATATTACGAACATTCAAAAAAAAAAAAAAAATATATATATATTCAGTCTTTCGCTTCTGTCTGCTGATGAAGCAACCTCATGTCAGCAGCCAAGAAGAGAGAAAAGCTGGTCTTAAAAAGTGGGATACTGGACCATTTCCGTGGGGAGAATCCCTCCATCCAAGCCAGGGGGCTCAAGGAATGGGCTCAACCCTGACAGCAGCCTCAGGAGTTCATAACAGGTGCACAAGGTAAGTTTGTTGCTGACTGGAATATCTCAGTTTTGAAGGTAACTTATTGATCAAGGGAGGAATTCTGCCACTTTTTAAAGCATGAGGTTCCTCTTTAAAAATGAAGAGCAGCACAAATTTGGTATAGGTTTATCTTAGATAACTACAGGCAGAATATGAAGTATCTGACAAGGGAACATGTCCTTAATTCACCTAGAAAAACTATTAGAGAGAGATGTTTGGCTTTAGACTGTATATAAAAGGCTTCCTGCATTAAAAGAGGCAAATTTCCCCAGCTCTAAATTAGAGCTATTTGAAACATTTTTCACAGAAGAGTTCTCTGTTGAAAATGCAGTTCCATTGAAGCATTTTGTGAGAGCATGTTGACTCCAAAAGCACTTTTGACTTTCTAAATGTATTTTTTTGTACTCCCTCATTTCACTGCATTGAAAAGCTGAAATGTTTTGTCTTGCCAGTGCTGTTCTGCCCATCCTGGAAAAAGCTTTAATAGTAATTGTAATGTAAATTCTAATGTTATACTATCATAGATACTATGTAGGTATATAATACATCTCTCTATATAGTTATATATGTGTAATATATAAGGGTATTTAGACATACATAACAATATAATATTAAATATTGGAATATAATCTATTTAATAGTATGTAAGTATTGTATATAACATGCATTATGTATAGTATTATAATATATGACTGTATTTGATGTAGCAAATGACCTAATATGCAACATTTCCTGTTTATTGTTGCACTGTTTAGAACAGAAGGATTGTACCTCCTTGAAATACTGCTATGCTCCAATGTTGACATATACTGTCAAGAACAGTATTGATACAACAAGCCATGCCTCTGAAATTTGGGTTTCCTGAAAATTTTCAGTGTGTTGCTTTTTTTCAGTCACATTTTCCAATTGCTGCCCAGGGAACACGAATTCCTCTTTCCCAATAGGTTGCTGTAAGCTGCTGGCATCAAACCCTGCATCACCACAGGGATCCTGCTCCAGGGGGTGCTGGGGAAAAGGGAGTCCCTCTGAGCCTTCTGTGATAAATATTGTGTATGTATATGTACATATATACCCCAGTGCATGCCAAGCATGCTAGGCACACAGGGGTACTGGTTTATAAATTAGTGGTTCTTTTTTGTTCCAGTAACCACAAGTGCAGCACCAGACACCCTCCACCATCCTACCCTGAAATCAACGTGCCCAAACTCTCTGTGGGTTCAGAGAATTACTTAGGTTGGAAAAGACCACCAAAATCAGCCAAAAATCAATCATCCAAAATCATCCAGCCTTTGGCTGATCACCACCTTGTCAACCAGAGCAGGGCAATCAGTGCCACGTTCCACCCATAGTCTCTTCTGAAAGGCACAGCTTTGAAACCCCAGCTCCCAGGGCTGGGCAGCAGCAAGTTTAGACAGAGAAATTCTCCCTGTCAAGAAGAAGCTGCTCTTTTATTGAGCCAGGCTCAGAGCTGGAGTGACACAAAGGCAGGAACATGGATTTCTGTCAGCAGCTCATGCTCAGCTGCTAATCAGATCAGAGGAGACTTGGTCATGATCCATTACCTGCTGCAGCCCTGTGACTAATTCCTAATGAGGCTTCTCAGAGCGGAGGAAGGATCCTGGGTAATTATCCCAAGAACCACACTCCAGATTAGGTAGGAAACTCAGGTGGAGCTTTAAAGGTCACTTTGTTCTGTTAGGAGGAGCTCCTGCCTTCCTCCCTTTCCTCACTGCCTCTTTTGTCTTGGCTCCAGCCTCTCCCTGCTCTGTCTCCAGCCATGGAACTCCATGAAACCCACCTGTGGCTGAACCCTAAAGTCCTTTGTCTGCTCCCATCAGAGATCACAGCTCATCCCCTCTCTCCTAATTTTTCCCTCCTCCTCCACCTCCCTCCCCCTCCCTTGGTTTATCTCCTCTCTTGTAGGATCAGATAACCAATCGAGGTCTATTGATTTACCCACTAGTCTGCCTATAACCCGAGCTGCCTGCTGATCGAGCTGCTTCCCTACTTATCTCATGTGTCATCCTTGAGTTTTCATTACCAGCAGCTATCATCACGGTGTAAAAAAACCCTCAAACTGCTTATTGTTAATTAGGTAAGAACCAGAACTCGGTGATTTGGATAATCACCAGCACAGTGAAAACAACCTGCCTATTATTTTTAAAGGCAAATAATAACAACAATAATATTATATCCACAACATTACTTGGTAAATGAAACCCAGTTTCTGTGAAACCAAAGATTAAAACAGCACTTGCCAAATTATACTCAAAGCGGAAGATGTAATGTAGCCCATTCATCTGAAAAATTAAAATTTGTGCAAGTACAAGGATTCAAGAAATAAAACCATCTGGGCAAATGAGCAATTAAATCCCGTATTTCCTTATTTTGTCAAAAACTTGGGAATAACCTCTGTAAATTACATGCCCAGTGAATTTCCTCCTTCTAGTGAAGTTGACTTCTTGCTAACCAGCATGTATTTATTTATTAATTCAGCCATGACCTCTATCTGTTGGCTTCTGGACTAGGTCCCCATCTGGGACTGAAGCCATGGCTTCTAGCATCCAGATGAAACCTCTGTGACTTTTCCCAAAGATGATGGTCATTAGAGAGCCTGGAAAGCTGATCTGCAGACCTCTTATACAAATCAGCAGTTCGGGGGGGATGGAGAAGCAGATGGGGATGGGCAGAATTCTCCTTCAATACTGATGGAAGAGCTCACTTTTTTTTTTTTAATCTTGGTGTGTGTATCATACACAGAAGTCCATCAAAATTCAGTGACAGAGGGCACTCAGATACTCCACTGGGGTCAGCCCTGGCTGTGCTCAGCTGAGCCTCAGGTGAAGGCATCAGGAACTTCAGGGAACTTCCAGACACAGCAGAATCACAGCCAAGAGAAGAGGGGGAAAGGCTCAGGAAAAGGGCATCCCTCTCCCACTTCCACCCCCCTCCCTGGCTTCTGGGCCCTACCTTGCAGGTGGAGTTTGCTCTCAGTGCTTTGCAGAAGGACAGAACTCACAGAGTCCAGATTGTCGTAGCTGTTACAGCCCAGGGGGCCAGTCCGAGTTTCTGTTACCTACAGAGGGTGTAGAAAAGAGAGAATGTTCCCTTTGCAGCACCACACCTTCCCCAGGCCTTTAAAACCTTTTAATTCAAAGACTCCTTGTCACCAGCTCATATAACCCAAAACACATCTTCCACAGCTGGGAAAAAGAGCCCCACCCTGCACAGACACTGCTAATGTTTGGTGCAGTCACAAGCTGAAAAATCAGAATGAATTGTGTGGCTGCTTTCTTTAGGGTACCTCAGGTTATCCTGGGCTTGGCAATGTGATCCTGCAGATTGATGTTTCTCACAGAGGATCTCAACTGGAGAACATCAGAAGCCTGTAGAGGAATTATTCCCTGGCTACTCTTATTGGAAAGCAAGAAACAGAGATGGAGTGCCAGCCCACAGTGGTGCCTGGTGCTCTCCCAACAGCTGTGAGCACCAGCCCTGTGCTGAGGATGGAGGGAGGCACAGATGACCTGCAGTGCCGCTGCCGTTGGTTTCCAGCCATGGAGGAAAGCTGCCCTTCTGGAATTCACCACAGGTGATTATCTGCTGTCACTGTTTCAATATCTCAATATAATTTCTCATCCAGAAGGGAACAGACTCAGCCATGAGACAGCACAGAACAATAACGAGAGCTGAAACCTTTCAGAAATGGCTAACAATGACGACTCCATCCACATCACCTTCCCTGGAGTGAACTCAGCAACAATAAAATCCCTGTCCAGTGTAGGATGATTGCTTTCAGAGAAGGCAGCCTTTGCAGAGCCATTTTCCCTATTTTGTATTCTCTGAGCAGCTTCCCTTCCTTCCTGCTGCAGCCCCCAAGCTGTCTCTCAGTCCGTTTCATTCCAGATGCCTCAGTAATGCCACACTGAGTTTTTCACCTTTTCTTGTAGCAAATTCAGCTGAGAGATGTTTTGCAGCCTTACACCCCCCAGGAGATAAATACTCCTAGGTGGCACAGGGTTGTTCATTTCACAGACCTGCCTTTCCCTTCCACCTTCCATCACTGATCTGGGTCCTCTACTCCGTCTCTCCCTTCCAGAAGTCACTGTCACACTGACTGAAAGTCTCCTATCCTACACAACCACCACACTGAATGCCCACTTCTTTCCAGACATTACTGTCCCTGGGGAAATCAATTCTTCAACTGAATAAGGGAAAAACCAACCCTGAGAACAAAACAACTTGTTGTGAAAGAAGACATCAGCCTGGCAAAGCCCTGCCCCAAATCCCTAGAGAATCCAGACCAGGCAGACAATCTTTTTTCCTCTCCCTCAGGCAGGATGTGGTACCTTGATTGCTCCTGTAGAGATCTGGATCTCGTGGAGTCTCCTCATGGTGCCATCACGATCTACAAAGTAGGAGGAGGCGAGCTGGTGCAAAGCTTCAACGCTCTGGGTGGCGTTTCCTGACTTCCTGTCGAGGCGGCTTTTGTCCATGTACATGGTCAAGGCTTCCTCTCCTGCAGCAGAGACAAAAGGAGATTTCAGGCTGCCAGGCGGGGGCACCTTAACAGGAGCAAAGGGTGTCATCTACTGCACCTGAAGAAAGAAAAGTCCCACACCTCAAGCACTGTTGGAGGAATGCATCCTTCCTCACCAGCACCTCGCAGGGATATACAGAATTCTCCTCCTCTATTCAAACTGCAAGGCCAAGTCCACCAGAGAAATAAAGCAGCTCCTTTGAATTGAGTAGACAACATTCTGGACGTTTTTTAGGCAGCAGAGTTTTGCTACAACTGCTGGAGAGGACTCAGCCCATCTGTCCCACAGGAGGAACTTTCCCTCTGCAGGCAGTGCCTTTAGAGTGATGCACACCTGACAGGAGAAGATCCCACTTCATGCAAGTCTCTGTCTGACCTGATTTCTAGAGGGAATAGATGATGATTGCAAATAGAACACAGTCTGTGGGTAGGTACAGTGCACAAACAAATGTTAGTTGGGCCTCTTCAGCTTCCAGTGGCCTTGCAAAAGTGAAGGGGAAAGAGGATGAGTAAAGAGAATTAATCAGAGGAAAGAGCAAAGAAGAAAGTTAATTTGAACTAACCACACTTGCTGCCTTCTTTCCTCTCCCAGAGCCTCATTCAGGGAATATAAGCAGACAGCGAAAATACCATACAAGATAAGGAATAAAGGAGGGGATTTTGAAATGGTAACTACAGAGAATCTGGGAGTGAAGTAGTTAAGAACTGATAAACGTCAGCAGAGACCTGAATGTAACAAAGCATGTCTAAAAAGGAATATTTACCTAATAGTCCAATTTGTGCTGGGTGAGGCACGTTAAAATCTAGTTCATTCTTAAGGTAAAGCTGCCACTGTCAAGAGGTCTGTAAAGGTGGAATGCTATCCTGCATCCTTAACACGTGAAACTTGGATTTTAATAAATGAGAAGAAGACACAACTAGGGGAAGAATGTGGCATTTCTACATAACTCTCTTAATAAGAAGAATGGTGCTTGTTCTGATTTGATAGATGAAGCACTGATGGATACACTGCCTCTGGCAGAGATAGCATGATCCGAAAAACATGTACCACCACTTTCAAGGCCAAAAAATATTTCACTCTTCATCATCCTTGCATATTTTTTAAAGAGAACAAGGACTTACTTTTCTTTAAAATTCTTATTAGCTGAAATAGTTTGATTAATCTAAATTATTTCTTTTATTGCATATATGAAAAAAATAACCCAAAATCCCAGCAAGCCCTCCCCCTCACTTTCCCTGGAAATTTTCCAGCTTTTATCTGAAAGCCAAATGCCTGAAAACAAACCAAAAATATTCTGGCTGAAAATCAAGTTTTTATTAGATATCAGTTTTTCAAGCAATAGTTGTGTTGAGTATTCAGCCTTTGGCTTTGAGATGAAAAATGGAGTTTTCTCCTTTTTTTTGTGGAAAGAAGGTACTTTTCATCAGAAGAATTGATCAGTTGAAATCTTTTAATTAGCTTTGCAGGACCTAAGTGGAGAAGTTAGGCATGTAAAACTTTGTCTTTAATATTTTGTTAAAAATAACAGACTAGCCTTCAAAGCTGTGGTAGTAACAATGTCATCATTGTTACCTCTCACAAAAACACTTTCCCTGGAAAATGACCAGCTTTGATTTCCTTTATCACCATTACTATTTCTGTGTGCTGAGCTTGTGAAGAGACCTTGGCAGGGATCAAGGCTCTGCCACATAAGGCACTGTCCACACAAACAAAGCCAATCCATCTTCCAGAAGATTTAACCCCCTGGATCTGATGAGACGCAACAGGGGAATACAACAAACAGCCAGCAAGGCACAGGAAATAAAATGTCTATGATTAGCGTGAGGAACAGTGGTCACTGCACTGACCACTCTCAATGCATTTTCAAGTTTCATTTCTTTGTGTTTTTTAGGGAGACTTGAAGGAACTTTGTCAGTTCTCGTGAGTCAACTCATTTGCCACTGAAGAGGCTGGATAAGTGGGAAAGTGTATTTTGAGCCAGGAGTTCTGGGTGTCTCACATGACAGAAACATTTAACTGCAAGGAGATGCAGCAGAGAGAAATGAGAATGGATCCTTTGCCATCATTTCATGACGCTGTGGCAGGAGAAGGAAGATTGAGATAATTCTCCCCTTAGCTGTGATTCACAGCCACCAATTGCACCAATAACTGGGGAAAAAGCGCCAACTTATCCTGGAAAAAAATATCATGCCTCATATTAATAGCCCGGGCACAAAAAATCAGGACTTTTTTCATTCTAACCTAGTTCATTTTCACCAGAGGAGGCTGGAATGCATTGGCCAGAGAGCAGGCAGGAACCCTGGGTGGAATCAGGCAGCAGCACTGGTGTCAGATCACCAGATCTATTGGATATGCTCCCTCCATAACGTGAACCAGGCACTAAGAAATACAGCAGAGAAGAGAAATCCGTGCTCTGGGGCAGTGGAGACCAGTGATTTCCCCACAACAGCTGTCATTTTTTTCCTCCAAAGGAAGAAAAGAGAGAAGTAAAGTCCATGAGTGACAATGCTTTTCCCTGAAGGACCAGAGCTGTCCCTAGGACTGAGGGGTGCTGAGCAGGGACACTGCTGCTAGAAACCCATTTTGTGTTTTTGCTGTTATTTTCTGCTCTGTGCAGAGCTGGAAAAGCACAGCATCCCCATGGAGGGGTCACATGGGAAAGCAACTCTTGGATCGAGAGAGGTTAACAGAATTTTGCTGCATTATTAAGTCTTAATTTCTCCTTTATTAAGTAAATGATATGTTCAAAGTTGTTTTTTCCTTGAGGAGTTTTCCTGAAAATTGGCTGCCAGCTTTGTGTGCTCCATCCCAGGGTATGGATGCCCTCAAAGTGACCCTTCACCAATGCCATTGAACAGACTGGAGCAGAGCTGGGATTTACTGGGCTGCTCTGTGGGTTGGAAGGCAACAGAGCTGTTCCTCCCGTGGCCAGGTGTGAAAATTGCAGTGCTCAGGTGCTGCTGCTCCCTGTCCCACCCTCCCGAGGACCGTGCAGCAGCTGGCATTTCAAAAAACAATTCCCTGCATGTTTGTCACTCATCTGCCACCTCCTCAGACACCAGGCTGAGCTACAAACAGCCCTAACACGGGGCAAAACTGCTTGGAGCTCTGCTGAGGAGACACCAGCTCCTGGGAGAGCCAGGACACGTCTGCTTTTATGTCCCAGAGCTCTTGTTTTGCCCACAGACCGCGATCAGAGAGCATCTTCCGTGCATAATGCATGCCCAGCTCCTGCTACATTTTCTCTGGGACTGCCAGTGCCAGGATAAATCCTCTTTTTTCTCCCCTACCATTGCTCACCATGCTCAGGGCTGCCAGGGTGTTTAGCTCTCTCCTCCAATATCAGTTCTCGTTATGAGTCTCTGCATATTTAAAGTTGTTGTGTTGTAAAATCAGGAGGAGAAACAAGCCCCTGTGAATAATTTACCACCTCACCCAGGCAAAATTAAAAATATATTTTACCATCAAAGGTCTTTCTTATTTTGAGTTTCCACGGATGTGAGTGGCAAGAAGAAGAGGAATGTCAGTGGAAAAGAAAGTAAACCCACAAAAAAAAAAATTTTAAAAATATCACTTTACTTGACTGTCTTGGGCTCCATAAAACACAGTCATGAAAAGTGAATTTCTCATTAAAAAGCAGTTTATCTTTACCCAGACTTCATTAAGGCCCGAAGAAAGCAGTCACTTGTTCTCCTCAATGCTTAGAAGTCTCCTTTCTCTCCCATTTCTTGCTGATGGAATAGATTTGTTTGGGTGCCTGGACTGGAAGAGCAGCCCAGGCATCTTTGAAGGACATCACCACACCAGAGGCTATTTGACTTCAGGGGAACTGTGCCAATTTACCTACCACCTAATTGGTGCATGAATCATATGCACACATCTAATCTCATCCCAGTGTCTGCAGAATGCTCTGGGAGCAGACAGATGGCCAGAAATTCCTCAAAGTTCACTACAAACACAGCAATGAGGCAAGGCTGGAGGTGAGGTACATTGGAAGAAGTAACAACAACAAATTCTGAAGTAGAACTGAGCCTTTACCACTGCAGAATCCTTCTCACAGATAGTTGTTCTTGGAAGAAAAGCATTTTAATGAAAGAAGGGCACAGCCCAAAGGGAGAAAAGAACTGTGAAAATAATAGAGAGGGGGAAAAAGAACCAGGAGTAAATATCAGTAGGAGCTGCTGATTTTCACCCCTCCAGTGTTCAACAGTAACTACTCAGTGTTCCTGCAGCACCACCAGCAGTGCCTGCTCAGGAGTTCATGGCCCTACAGGGCTCTCTCTGATGTCATCCCTGACACATTCTGTGCACACACAGACCTCTCAGCAGCCCTTGCATACACATTTTGAATTTTACTGAACTGCTGTTTTTTCCAGAAGTCTGCTCCAAGTTAATGCATTCAGCCTTCTGGCCATGTCTTCCCCTCTGCTCACACTCCCTGCCCAAATCCTTGAACTCCCTTTTCCTGGAGCTCTTTAAAATTCCTCCAGTTCCAGCAAGAAAGGATGTTTATTTACCCCTGTGTTTGTTTCCATCCTGTAAGAAGAGGGATGAGCAGGTTCTGTAGTGAAGCTGAGGGTAGTGGTGCAGGGCTGGTAGGACAGTCCCCCAGCTGAGGGATGTGTTTCTCCTGACACACACTGTGGTCAGAGCAGCACAGGGGCACAGCTCCCATCTCACACCCTGAATTCATTTCAAAGGGACACAGATGGGCTGTGGGAGGGGGAGCTGCAAACTGGCCTGTGCCCCCACTGCTTTCAGAGGGTGATTCAGACTAGAAAGAAGCACAGTGAGGGATTTGGTCCAGCCTCCTGCTCTAGCAGGGTCATCCCAGAGCACATGGCACAGGACTGCACCCAGTTGGGTCTGGAATATCTTCTGCAGGGGACACTCCACACCCTCTCTGGGCAATCTGTCCCAGTGCTCCCAAGAAATCCTTCCTCACTTTCAGGTGGAATTTCCTGGGTGTTTCTGCATGGTCCTCTTGTTCTTGTGGCTGGCACCACCAAGATGAGCCTGGTCCATGCTCTAGACACCCCTCTTTAGATAATTATACTCATTAATGAGGTCTCCTCTCAGCCATCTCTTCTGGAGGCTGAACAGCCCCAGCTCCCTCAGTTTTCTTTCAGAACAGACACCCTACTCCCCCCTAGCCCCTGCTGGACTCACTCCAGGATCTCCATACCAAACTGGACACATTTCCAGTGCTGCCCAGTGCCCTCCCCACCTCCCCAGAACCCCCCTCCCACCAGCAGACACCCCTGGGTGCCACCTACCTCCCAGGGTGGCAGAGATGAGGAGGTGGGTGCCGTACTTTTTGATGATGGTGTCGATGAACTGCTGCGTGGTGGGTCTCCTGCCCAGCAGGCGGATGCTCCTCTGGAACTCAGGCATCAAGGGCAGTGGGTTGTGGAGCAGGTCCCTCCTCTCGATGGCTGTGTTCCTCACCTTCCAACGGGCAAACTCCCTGTGCCACAACACAGGAACACAACAGGGGTCAACCTCCCAGTCTGGAGGGGCAGGGAGAGTCAGCAGGAGAGGGAAAGGAGGATGGAGAAGGGGCCAATCCTGCTGGACACCCCCACAGGGATACACACATGAGGCCATGAGGATGGGCAAGTGAGGAAGGGGAGGAGAAGAGGAAAAGTGAGACATTACTGCACAATAACTGTACATTGCAAGGATTAGGCTGCTGAGGTGGTGTCCTTGGAGTCATTATTATATTCAGGATGGCATTAATAGCAACATACTCTAAATCATCTTGGAGGGCCTAAAAGCAAAATTTATTAAAAGGCACATTCTTTTTATCCAGTGTTTTGGTGCAATGAATATTATTGGTCATTTAGAACAACACCTCTTGACTGTTTCTTACAAGTAAACAACAAGTTAGGAAAATACCACCTGCTAATGGGTCTTTCACCTTCCAAGGATTGTTTTTGATTCCTCCTCGCAATCACAGGCCAGTGTAGGAAAGCATCTGGTTCCCACAGGCTCTGCTCCCTGTGCGATTTTCCCCCTGACCAGGGTGTCAGCACCAACACCCTTGGAGTCATCAGAGGTGTCTGTCAGAGAGCTGGACTTCCCTAAAACAAAAGAAGGCTGGTCCTTTCACTCTCCCACACTTTGGGGTCTTGCACTTCTCCATAAAGCAGCAAATTCTGGTCTCTGTCAGCAAATGATCAAGACCACAGATCCAGCCCAAACTGATCATTGTTATATCCCTGCTGCCCACATTGTTATATCCCTGCTGCCCACAAGCCTTCCTAGCACACTTTTGCAAAGCAAAGCTGAAGAAAATACATTTTCTGCAAACACATTCATCTTTCAGCACCATGACTATGGCAAAAGACCATTTTGGAAAACAATTTTTGAGATAAACCATGTAAAGGAATGGATTCAGATATAAGCAGAGTTCAGGATGAAAGCAGAGGTTTTGTTCATGTTTTAGGAAAAAAAAAAACCAAAAAAAAACCAAAAAACCAAAACTGAAGTGATTCTCAAATCCATGCTTTTAAACTGAGAGCAACTGGGAAAAAAATAAAGTTAATGTTTGCAAAAGCAGTTCTTTATTGCAGATATCCATTTTGAAATGACACAGAGGGAAATGCCTAGAGAAAAGCTTGCACACCTGCAATCTAGAAATCAGGCTTCTGAAACATCACCAGCTGAGCATCTGAAAAATGAGAAACCTATTAATGTCTTTAAAAAAATATTGAGCAAAGCCTTCCTTAAAGGAGAGGATGTTATTTGTACCCATTCTCCTACAATGCATCTGCTCAATCTTAAGTTTTCTCCCAGACCATCAGCTCCCAGGCTTCTCTGGCACTTTTCCTTCTCCTTTTCCTGTAACTTGAGCTTAAGACTAGAGAGCTAGAGAGGAAGAGAGTCAGAAGGGTGAAAGTGAGAGAATCCATGAGTTGAGATAAACAGTTTAGCAGATAAAGCAAAAGCTGCACAGGCAAGCAAAGCAAAATAAGAATTCATTTCCCACTTCCTATCACAGTCTGGAGTTCAGCCATCCCCAGGACACCATCAGAGTGACTGGGGAAGACAAACTTCCTCACACTGCACATCTTTCCTCAATTGTACAGGCTGAGCCTGATGTCCTGTGGTGTGGGATGTCACTGGGGTCAGCTGTCCAGGCTTTGTCTTCCTCCTTATGCATCCCAACCTCATCACTGGTGGGGTGGGATGAGAGGCAGAAAAGCCCTGACGTGTGTAAACTCTGCTCAGCAACACACCTGTATTATCAGCACTGCTTCCAGCAAAATCCAAAATACAGGTTCATACAGCCTCTATGGAAAGAAATTAACTTTATTCCAGTGTTACAGAAGAAATTTAATAACATTGTTCTCTGGGAACAGTCTTGTTTAGCATTAGTGTGGCTCAGCAATAGCAGCTAAAGCAGAGGAAGCTCTCACGTGGAAGAGCTGACCAAGAGTAAACTTCTTTGAGAAAATTAATGCCGCTAACAGGGAACGAGCTGAATTCAGCAGATACATGTGGAATGAGGATAAGGACCAAGGAGACTCTTCCAAGAGAATGAAGTCACTTCAGAAGAAGGCCAGCCCAGTGACTGGTAAAAACATAAAATAAGAAGTTAAGGGACCACTAATGAGAATGAAGGATTTGGAGCTGGATTTGAGGATTGGGTGATTAGATGGCACAGGTATAATTCTGAGCAGTGAGCTGGGACAGGGGTCCCCTCTGCAGGCACACAGCTCAAACTGAAACCCAGCAAAGACTCATTGGAAACCTTCAGGCAGACCTGGCACACAGCTCAAACTGAAACCCAGCAAAGACTCATTGGAAACCTTCAGGCAGACCTGGCATTCCTAGCAGAATCCTGGGGTCAAACTTGTCCCTGTGGCTGGTGTGGAATAATCCATAACACCCGGTGCAAACCAGCAATGACAACCCCTGGCCCTGAGAGCCCTTCCCATCACAGTGTCCACCCAGCACAACCACCCCTCCTGGCTGGCAGGGACCCTGACACACAGGCACATTCAGGAGACTCAGCTGCAGAGCCAGGATCACAAACCAGGTCTTTTCTGCCCAGCTTGATTCTGCACTCAGTCCACTCTGTGTGTGTTAGGTTATTTGACTTAAAGTAATTATGCAAGTATTTATTTTGATTGTGTCCCTTCACAACACTCCACGCTGCCTGACAGCAGTTACATTCACCAAAACAGCAAAGTGCCAGCTATTTACTTAAAAATATCTCCTTACACTTGAGCTGATGCCCCCTCTGTAGTTCCTTGCTTACACAAGCCAGGTGAAAATGCCAAAACAAAACACACCTCTTACTATGTTACAAGAGCCATTAGTGTCAAACCTTGCAATCTGAAGAAACATCCATCTTTCCTAGAAAAACCTCAATCAAAAGGCAAAAAAACCCCCATACAACAGGTTCTTAACACAAGGAGTGACTGAAACAGATCATTGGCTCCCAAGCTGTCCACAGGTAACAAATACATCACCAGTGTATTCCCTTTATGGAGCAGAGGGTGTTCTCTGCTGTTCCAGAGTTGTGTAAAAGTTGATTTTAATGACAGATAAAACTTTAAAGACAAATGTTTTCTCTCTGACACTACAGAGAGGTTTGTCTAACCATTCCAGGTTAGAGTTTCAATCCCAGACCTTTATAGACAAGGAAATCCCCTTTGAGAGAAGGAATTGTCCCTTGAGCAGTTGCAATGCATGGGGAGAGGCAGAGCTGGATGCTCAAAGACAGGCAAGGTTTTATAATAAACAGCCATGCCCATGTTCCCATCAGAAAGATTATAACTAGCAAGCATAGGAGGAATGCCATCTGTGCTTCCTCTCCAAAGAGACGATTATTGCTTCCTCTAAAACTCAAGCACACTTTCAGATTCCTGCTTCCTGCAGTACCCATAAAGTCAGGAGGGACCAGAGCACTCCAGAGCCAGCAGGTTTTCAGAAAGGGCTGAGGGAACGTTTCATGTTCCCAATAAAGTGCAGAGAGTTTGGTTTTGCTGCTTTGCAATGGATAATTTAGCAGTAAAGACCACAGAGTTAAAATGTGCAGCTGGTCAGGTATTGATCTCTATTCTCCTTCAGGGAACCTGTGACTGCCTCTGGATCCCTGGAAGTGTCCAAGGCAGGTTGGACAGGGCTTGTGGATAGTGGAAGGTGTCCCTGCCATGGCAGGGGGTGGGACTGGATGGTCTTTAAGGTCCCTTCCCTCAAACCACTCCAGGATTCCATGATACATCAACACCCAGCCCCTGGGAGTGTCTACATTCAGGGTGTGGAGTTGGACAAGGCAAACTGGGCAGGGATGGACAGTGAAGGCAGGAGAAGGCAGGAAAGGATAATGACAGAACAACATCTCCAATGGGAAAGTGGGTTCATTTTTTACATCAGGTCCAACATCGCCTTTTGACACCAGTAGCAGGAGGCAAAAGCAGGAGTTTCAGAGAAATCACTGCCATACCTTCAGCCTTTCCTGCTGCCAAGGGACAATCCCAGTCCCTGTTCATGCATTAGATAAGCCCTGAGCAGATTTAAGGCATGGAAGTGAAGGAGACGTTTCCCACCCAATTGTTATTGATGCCATCCCTCCCCAGGGCTTCCTGTGCTCCCAGGGCACATCAGGGTGAAAGCCCAGTTCTGCTGTGCTCTCCCTCTGCTTGGATCTGTGGCTTTCCCAGCTGACAAGAAAAGCTGAGAAAATACATTGTGATGAAAAATTTATGCAACTAACTTAGATGTTTATCTTCTGCTCATAGAATATCCATGAACCAGTTGCAATTCCCTGTAAGTTATGCAATTTTTGAATTTACTTAGTGACATTTTTCAAGATTTTTTATAGGTTTTACATAGCATTTGGCTGGTTTATTTCTTTGTGTGCTGTTGATTCATTGGGTTGGAATCAAAGAAGGGTTAAGTTTGGAAGGGAACACCAGTGGGGTCATCTGCTCCAGCCTCAATGGCCAAGCAAATTACATGGCCTTGTAAAGCTTCCTTTTTAATGTCCAAAAATACCTTTTAAACTTGGCTCACTGGATTCTAATATTTTACATGGAAAGCAAATCTCTAATTCCAGCAATCTTCCATGCAACCTCCAGAAACCTCTGCTGCAAGATGCACCGGAGGCCAAGATTATGGTACAGTTTTAGAAAATAGACGTAACATTAATAGATATGGCTACTGAAATCATTTAGAAATATTGGGGTCATAAAAATAAAATTATATTTGCAGGGAACAGCATAGATCCAGCCTTAGGGAATGTTCCAACCTGAAACTCCTGAAGTCACTGAAGAAACACCTCCAAGAATAGGTTTTCTATTAGCTTTCAACTCTAGATTTAATTGCATTTTCTGCAGAAGCAGAAAATCATCCAGAATGAATTCAGGGTGCTGGGCTAGGTAAACAGTACTCTTATCTGTTTGTCACCAGAAACAGATTTGTGAATCTTGGGAGGATTTACCAAGGCCTTGGATTCGTGGATAATGGGTGCAAAAGGGTGCTGAAAACTTTCCTCACAAAACCATCCTGGGCTGCCTTTCCTCTTTGCTTCTCTGAGCCTCCAGTGGCACCACAGTGTCTGTGCCACCCCCTGGGACACAGAAGTGAGGCCTTTACAAGTACTGAGCCGTTTTAAAAAGGTAAATATTGCCCTGTGCATCACTTCTTTTCCAGGTGAAGAAGTTGCAAAGACTCGACCAGGATTAGGGTGCAACTCATGGGACAGCCAGGATTGGTACTGCTGGGATTGGTACAGAGTCTTCTGACCCTCAGGGGAAATGCCAAGCAAAGACCTGATCCTCTGCCGGCAAGGAAGCTTTGAATGGCTTTGGAAAGATGAGAAACTTCCTAGCAAGGAGGGGGAAGGGTCAGAATACCTGAGGCAGAGATGGGATAAGGAGAAACTCTGAGCCAGGGTCTGAGTAGTGGGGAAGAGGCACTTGGTGATGCTGAGATCCCAAAGGAATTTGGGGTGTGCCAGGAAATACCTTCCAGGCCAGCACAGGGCAGCTGCCCTCTGGAGAAAACACAGAGGAGCTTCTTTAAGGGCTGAAAGGGGTAGGAGATGCTGGAGGGGGAAAGGAGGTGAGAGGGAAGAGAGATGAGGGGTGAAGTGCTGCCTCAGGGAGGCACAGGCACACATTAAAGGCTTTCCTCCCTGTAACAGCAAGGGGACACACTTTATTTGAATACCACTGAGGATGAGAAAACACTGCCCCTTCAAGCCTGCATTAATGAGCTTCCATCAAGGCCAGCATGTCAGGAGCAGAGGAGCCACTAGGAATCTCTCAGTGCTCATTAGCACTATGACCCCTCCAGGGAAACAGAAAAACAGGGGAAAAATCTACTGAAGAGGGAGGGAAAGTCAAGAGACTGGAAGAGGTACATCATGAAGACCCCACTCTGCACCACCAAAAGGGACAGCAGGATCCAAGGGCAGGAGGATCCCTACCCAGGGAGGGAGGTCTGAGGGAGAGGGGCCATCAGAGCAAATTAAATTCCCCCTCTCCAAATAGCCAAGACAATCAAAGCATGTAAGTGAGGAAACAAGCTCAGCACAGACCTTGGGGGCTGCTGCTTGAAACAAAAGAGAAATTAAATGCATTAAATAATGATCAGGACAGTTTTAAAAAGGAAATAAATAGCAGAGGAGGAGGAAGGCACAGAATAAAGCCTTAGTAGAACACCCCAGCCCCTCCTGGTGATGGTGTACATCCTTCAGAGCATCCCACCAAGTGCACACTCAAACAGGAACAGCCCCATCCTCCCTGGGAACTGGCACAGCTCCTTTCAGCTCCATGGCTCTTTACTTTTTTAATAAAATTTATCTTGAAAGTCATCAGCTGCTCCCAAAGGTGATGGGCCATTCTGAAGTCAACAAGCTCTTCAGTAACAGCAGGACACAAACATTATTTCATGCCCTCTCCTTGGCATATTGCCCACAAAATTGACTGTGATGTCATCAGGACTCTGTCTTGTCAGAGATGTTCCCTGAGATTTTGGTGTCTCTGCCCCTGTTTTCTTTCAAGCACTTCACCATCATTAAGGGACACATTTTTGGACATGTCTGTGTATGCTGCAGAAAGATATTAGTAGCTGTCAGAATGAGTGTGAACCAAACCAGACAGATTTTAGGCCTTGTCTGGGTAAGAAACAAGTTCTATGTTAGCCCTAAATCTTCCAGAATCCTTCTAGATGCTCCTGCAACAAAGCTCTTGGTTTGGGAGTTTTGTTTTGCTTTGCCTTTCCTTTTTTTTTCAGCCCAATTGTCCCAGCCACTGGCTGCACAAAGTCCTGGTTATCTCCAGCCCCCAGGATGAGGGCTCCTCCAGGTTCCTGTGAGCCCTGGATGCTGCAAACAGTGCCAAGGGACAAGGTTTGAGCATGACAACAGCACTGCAATGCTTATCTTGTTCTGCCAGATCAGGGCTTACATGAGCCTGTGCGAGGCATCTGTGATTATGGTGGGGTCAGTGATGTTTCATTTCCAGTCTGTGCCCTCAAAATGCCAGACAGCCCCAGGCTGAGAAGTGCAATATTCCCTCAGCACTTTCCTCTGCAGTTTGGCCTCTTCCCTATCTAGGCCAGCATGAAGAAGTCACTCTTCAAAGCTGAGCTTTTCAAAGGACCTGCAAGAATTAGTTTCCTGTGAGGGTTTGGCACTCATCCCCCCTAATCTATTTAAAAAACCTCCAGTCTGTAGATTTAAACTAGTTCCAAATTAGACAGAGGCTGAAACTCTGCCATGAAAGAGAGAGGAAAAAAAAAAAAAAAAACCCACCTAAAAATTTAATTCTGGAGAAGTATGAAAAAGAAATCACTTAAGCTAAAAGTCCAACAGCATTTTCCATAACAACCAGGCAAGCAAACAGGCTCACTTATGACAGCTGGCAGGTGAATGAGATAGATAAATAAATTGACTATTGATCTATTGATAAATGCTGGGCTGTCTGCAGCAGCTTTATTGCCATAAGGGCATTTACCTGGATGGGACTAAACCAAGGGGAGGACAATCAGAGTTTGGGTCATTCAGCAGAGTCCTGTGGCAGAAATTAAGCAATGCTGTTGGACTACTGCCTCCTCCACCTGGCTCCAAAGGACAAAGCGAGAATCTCCTGTTGCTTTTCCCCTTGGTCTGTCCTTTGGCTGTGTGCTTGGTGTTGGCTGAGGGGTCTGAAACCTCAAACACTCCCCCTTTTTTGGGCAAGCAGTTCAGCTTGCTCCACAGTTTTGTTTTCATCTCCCTAATAATTTTCTTAAAGATATTTAATTGTTCCAGAGTTGAAAGCTCTGAGGTTTATTGTTTGATTTTCTTGGGGGTGAGAGGGAGGTAAAAAAGAAGTCCAGAACAACATGACAATTGCAAGAATCAAAATGAAATAAAATTTCTTCAAAGTTAGAGGAATTGCATGTGAGCTTGAAAGCCCTTGGTAAACAGGTTGTTCCAGCAACCACTGAATTAAAATCCAGTCAGAAAAACATGATTCCAAGTCTTGTGCTCTCTCTTAGGGTAGGACTGCATTTGTGTCTCTTAGGAAGCAACCTGGAATTGTTGGGTGCCCAAAAGATGCATTTGTTTAGAAAAAGGCTGAAATAAATTTATTATTGGAGAGTGATTCAGCATAGGTAAGAGCAAGTTAAAAGATAGATCATCAAATTTGATCATTGTTAAGATTGTTTATTATTAAATGTGATCATGGCCAGAATGTGGCTATAATTCTTAACCCTTCAGATCCAAACATATGAAAACTTGGCAGAGTAGGTTTCTACCCCTTCACCTGATTGGGATCCCCTCCAGGTCATGGATTTCTGCTTCCTCTGTAACACAAAGTAACTTCTGAACTTCTTCAACACATCTGCCTTCATCAGCCCTCTATGGATCTGTCCCCACCTCCCACCAGAGCCAGGTGCTGCAATGCCTTTCCATCTCACCCATCAGCTCCAGTGCAAACAGCATGCGGGCAATTATTCCCCCAGCTCTCCCTGTAATGTTATTTGTGCATATTTCCATATTTCCACACCTGGAGCACTGCAGAGATCCTCCCCAGCACCAGCCTCCCTCAGCCTTGGCCACCCCGCAGAGGTGCTGTTGAGTGGTTCCTGTGCTGCTGACACCATCTCAGCTGTCCCCACGCTGGGCTGATGGCACTTCTGAGGCACTGCAATTTCCATCAGGTTGCTGGGAGCTGCTGGAAGCAGTGGTGACATCTCTCCAAGAGCTCCCAGCACTGTTGGTGCCATGGCAGCTTAACAAACATTATTAATAACAGCAAACCTTCTGCTCTGGTGCTGCTTTCTCCCTGAAAGCTCACCCAGATCAGACATGGCTTGTGAAGCTGCTGGGGAAGCTGTTCCAGCAGGCTGCAGGGTGCTGAGCTCCAAGCACTGGGGTGGACAACACAGAGACACCCAGTCCTTCACTGTGAATCAGGATAAAAACCACAGGACAGGCAGCAGGAACAGCTCTCCCACTGAAATACCTGACATAGCCTAGAGAAACTCGTCTGTGAACAAGATATTTTGAGTTCTCTGGTTACCAATACAATGACACAGATATTTTTCATAGCAGGGTCTCCTGGATTTCTATTTCTAGAAGTTTGACCCAGAATTCACAATCGAGCTGATCCTGGAATGTCAAGGAGCTGTCAAGAAGCTTTCAAAGAACAATTTTGAAGCAATGGATGGAAACATCTGAGACATTTAAGGAATCTAAGGTATTATTGAGGAAATCTGGGATAGCTGGCATGATTGTAGGTTCTCTTCTCCACACTTCTGTCATTTCCCTTCTTGGACACTCCTTCTTGGACAATCCTAACCCAGGGGTTGAGGACAGACCCCAGCCAACAACAGGGTGGAAGGGGAGTCAAGACATGAGGTGCTGAGACAAATTATAGGAACATGTGGCATAGACAGGAAAAGTGCCCCAAACCATGCAGCCTTGTGCTGTAGCAATTGGTTTGGGAGAGGGGAAGAAGGAAAAAAACCCCTCCAAATAATGCCAACAAAACAAAAAAAAAAAAAAAACCCAAACCAACAAAACAAACAAACCGAACAAAACAAACACAACACACAAAAATAATGCAACATAAAAAAACCAAACCCCAAAACAAACAATGAATCCACAACTAAACACCCAACAAACTAGACCATTTCACACTGATATGTTTATTGGGACTCCAGTAGATTAGAGAATTACCTCTTTGATGAAGTCCCTCCTTATGTGGCTAAATAGTACATGAGAATATTTAAATCTTTTGTAGCCAAGTTTGCAATGGAAGACAGGCAGGGGGAGTTTAATTTACAGAGCAGATAACAAATCACCCAGGGGTGACTGGCCCAAGTTCAGTCCTGCTGAGCCCTTGTTACCCCATGGACCCTGCCCCCAAATCCACCATGTGGATTCAGAGCCTGCCAGTGTTCCCAGGAGCACAATGGCACCAATCAAAGGCTGTAACAAGAACACAGTTTGGAACAAATCATTTCATTAAACTGCACTTGCTTCATTTCCTGAAGATAGAGATGTGTGCCAACCACAGGCTTTTTTCCTAATTTTAGCTGTAGCAAGCTGATAACCTCAGCCTGTGACACCACAGCCCTAAACTTTGCTCTGTGTTTATCATGATTCACAGTTTGCTCAGATGAAAAAAACTGAGAAATGTCTCCTTGAACCTTAATTTCTCACGTTGCAGGCAAGGGTACCTGGCTGCTGCACCGCCAGCAGTTTAAGCACAGCATTTGTCAATACTGGGAAAGTAATATCAGAAATTTTGTCTTGATTGCCTTTTTTTTTTAAAAAAAAAAAAAAAAAAAGGCACCAAATTTCCTCCAACACAGCATGCAACCATGTTTCAGAACTTGAGCTGTTGTTAGAAAATGGAGCCATCACCCCTCCTCTGGTCAGTTGCGCGCCTCACTTGGCAAAGGCTCAAATTCACTGATTTAAGAAGTGGGGAAAGAAAAGAGCAAAAAATGATGTTTAAACACAAAGCTACTCCTGCCTGCTCTACCCAGCTGAGCCCTCCCGGCAGTCCTGGCAGAGCCACTTGGGCACAGCTGCCAGGGTTGTGAGCAGAGCAGGCAGTGATGGGGACCTGTCCCTGTTGCCCACCCCTCAGCCCTGAGTCATCCTCAGCTGATGGAGACGCCACTGAGCACTCAAGGCAGGAGCTGGTGGGTGGCTGGGATGCCTAGAGGCAACCAGTTGGCAAAGCCACCTGTTCCCACCAGGGATCCTGGGCTGCAGGGCAGCTGAGGAGGGTTTTGTGCAGGTGAGGTGAAGTGAGGAGAGTCCAGCCCCTTCCCTGCCACCCTTCAGATGGAAAGGTGTGCTCCAGGCTGCACAAAGAGAATCTGCAGGAAAGGCAGTTTGCAGGGATGCCACAGGATAGGCAGGCTAAGCTCTGCCTGCTCACAAAGGCACACTCAGGTCTGACAGATGGTCACCAGCCTCAGAATGGCTCGGGGGATGGGATAAGGACTCATACCCTCCATCATCTCAGCCATTGCAAGGAGTCTTGGAGGAAACTTCTGGGAGTGCATGGCAGAGGCAGGAGAAAGCAAGTGAACAAAAACTGCACTAAAATAGTAAAGCAAAGTCACACTTCCCTCCCACTTTGATCCTTGCCACTTAATTTTCAGTGTTGGGACATTGTTTCCTCTGAGTTGGTTTAGGAGAAAACAATGGTTCCTCTTCATGTCTCCTCAATTCTGTGCCTTCACCCTCAGAGCTGGGACTCCACATCCCTTTGGTTCCCAAGCTGTGCTGTTCCACTCAGGCCACTGGCCAAGGGTTGCTTTTCAAGCAGTGGCATCCAGCAAGGAGGAATATCCCCAGTGGCTCTATGCTGAGGGTGTCCCCTCTCAGTATAGGATTCAGATGGTGACTGGGTCTGATATTACTAGCAAATAGCATAAGATAAGAGGTTAAGGGTGAAAAAAAAGTTAGGCTGCAGAGTATAGCTGCAGCAAAATTCGAGTCATACATAATCAGAGACATTTGTGCTTTACTCAAGATTAAAAAGGGGAAAAAAATAGTCCCCAAAAGCCTATGACATTTCAGAATTACAGTAAAATTGAAGAAATTTTCTCTAGGAAAAAGGTGACCCATTTCCTCAGACTACATCCCTCTTTAGCAAAAAGACTGAACACAAGCTGTGAGAAAGCCTTGAATATTCCCTGGTTGCTCCAAAATCTCATTTCTACAAAAATCAGTTTTGATGTATTTAATTTTCATTCCTAGTCATGCCATTTCAATCTCAGGCATGTTTTGATGGGGGAAATAAAAAGACTGCAATAAAATAAAAATTCACAAACTCATGAAGAAAGGCACTGTTTTTGCATGCTGCAAAGTGGCCTGCAATGAAAAGATAACCATGCTTTTTATGCAACACTTCATAAAGAAAAAGCTTTATTTTTGTCCTGTCCTAGCCAGTGAACAGGGACTTGTGAATGCAAATGCTTTTGTTTCCTGGGCTCTGTTTGTGAAGCTCTGAGGCACTTGGTTATTCAGGCACATGCTTGGCAATTTCTCCGTCATGAGTCATGTTTTCTTTAGCTGTTATTTGTGACTTTGATATGTGGATCTCAAAGCACCTTTAAACAAATGTGTCGCTGTAGATGGAGAAGCTAAAGCAGCAGGAGATGAACAACTTTTCCAAGGAAGAGATCCAGAGTATAGCACAACCAATGAAGAAAATCCACTCAGATGTAGAGACAGGACAAAATATTTCACTGGCAAGGACTAAAGTGATGGTGGGGTCATGGCTGAAGTTGCCCAGGGCTCAGTTCATCTCTGCCTCCACATCTCACTCAGGGTGCTGATTACGTGCAAACACAACCCCACATCAGCTACAGAGAACAGAAACAAAAACAGGGACAAAATCACTCAATCATTAAATCTGGTAAAAACCTCCAAGATCATCCAGTCCAAAGCCAACCAGCAATGTGGTGGGGCCACACTCACCTCTAAACCACATCTTTAAGTGCCATATCCACACAGGGAATGGTTCAGAAACCCTTTTCCACCAGCTTCCTGAGCAGCCCCTCCAATCCCTTCTGTTCCACAGTTCCTAATACCTGAAATCCCCTGGTGCAACTTAAGGCCATTTCCCCACGTCCTGTCAGAAATATGGCTATTAAAAATCAGCACTGCAGGGATTCCCAAATCCCAGCCCTTTTTGGAGGACACGTAAGCCCTGTGCAAGCAGTGGAGTGAACTGGAGTGGTGCCACAGAGAGAGTTGGAGCTGAGCTATGTCAAAGGTGAGAGGGATCAGATGCACAGCCCTGGCATTTGTCATCTCCCAGCAGTGGTGTGGGAATTCTTTGCTGAGTCCAGGTAGGAACTCCTGGAGGGTTGGTTCTTCCCCTCTCCTGTGCTGCTCTCTTTCATTGCAAACATCTTGGTTTGTGTTTTAAAATACAGGATCCTTCTGAGGATGAAAATTCAGTCCGAGGGCATCGGATGCTGCAGAAAAGCTGAGGAGAGACCCCAAGGTGTCCCTGCCTGTGGCAGATGATTGGAACTGGGTGATCTTTAAGGGCTCTTCTAACCCAAACCATTCCAACATTCCATGAAAAATCTCCCCTCATGGTTATTTCAGGAGAGGAGGTTTGGGCAAAGTTAAATTATCAGCTCCTAATTCAAGACACATACACACATCTGAGTTAGGGATTATGTCCTATTGCACATCTGAGCCTCTGCTCCCAAAGAAGGAACTGAACCCCAGAATTTAGAAGCACATGCATATGTATATATTTATCTATTGAGCAAAACAATATCTGCAATGGTTTTTATTTGCCTTCTGTGTTTTGAGATTTAAAGACTTGTATTTTCTGGCTTTCCCCTGCAATCCTAAAAGACAGCCTATTCTTATTTTTTAAATGGAAGTTGTGAGTTATACATTTATATGACTCAAGCCTGTGGAGTGCTTAAAGAAGACAGGAAAAAAGCTAATGTGAATCCCTCAACTCTTACAAATACCAGAGGAACAGAAAATAAATGCAATATCTTTGCAATCTGGTAGAGGGCAGGTCCTGATCTTGTCTCCTACTGACTGGAAACCTCACATTCCAACACTTCCCTCCACACCTAGGCATCCAGCTTTCTCCTTTCTCCTGCTTTTTTGGTGGAGTTCCTTCCCCTCCTCCTCATGACCCCCAGCCTTCCTTTCCATTTTCCTCTCCCCCAGTTCCTGCAGTGTGCAGGACAGAACAGACACAGGGTCCTACACACACATTCTTACGCATAGAACCTGATACAAACCTATCCCAACCTGAAAACCTAATGAAGGGCAGGGATCCTCCTAAAACGGTGAGAGGAATGAATTACCCGGCTCTGTGCAAGAGCAGCACCCAGAGGCCTCCACAACAAGTGCATGTTTATCTCACTAAGATCTGACCCTGCTCCTTCCACTGCCACTGGCAAAGCCCAGCTGCTCCCAACCCCATCTCCACACACAGGGAGAAGCCACCCCGAACTGAGGTGTCTTTGTACAGCTCTGACGCTGTTCCTGGTTTAACTTATTCCTAACAGGAGATGGGCTGGGTGTTCTCAGCTCCCCTGCCCGTCTCCCCTTGCCCCACTTGTCCCTGTCTCTGGAAGGGCAGGGGGTGCCTGTATTTAAAGCCTCAATCTTCCTGGGCACTGGACCGTGCCCAGCGGCGCACTCATTGCTGGGGCCGAGTCTCACTGACTGATTGTTTTCTGATTCTGTTTGGCATTTTATCCTGGCTGCATAGAACACTGATTATAAAATCATATTTGTGTTCCATAGATTATATCTGTGGCTCACTGCAGTGGGAGTGTGGAGCATGACAGGCAGAGTGGGACACCAAGGTGACAGGGACGGAACTGCAGTGCAGCCCTGGTGCTTGCAGGGGACAAAACCAGAGCCCCTTGGCCAGCCATGCATTATCCTGGGGGTGGAATGGGTGGCGTAACTGTTCATAATTAGCTGTTGCAATTCTCCTGGCCAGATGCATACCCTATGCCACAAATAAATGTTCTAAAGGCAGAATAGTTTCATGCTAAATGACTGTAACTGTCTCCACTGCTATTAAAAATCTGTTGGTCTTTCTTCTAGATAGTCCCAGCTTAGAGCTGCTGTTCATTTGCAGCTGTATGGAGTTCAACCACCTGTTCTAAATAAAATTATTATTTATGGTTTTGGTTGTTCCACGGGTTCTGGGAGCAGGAAAGACTTGAGAGATGCAGACTGCAAAGAGAACAGTGTCCCAGAGGTTTAGGATTTCATGGTGCCCTGTGAGTTCAGCCAGAAGACACCCCTGGAGTTGCATATGGCAACTATCCCTCCTAGCCATGGTTTTGCCATGTTTCTCCCAGCTCCATCCCCTGCTCACCTTCCAGCCATGCACAGAGGGTGTGACTGGTAGCATTCAACCTTCCTCGGCCTCTCTGCTGCAGAGAGCTAAACATGCAGACTCACATTTTGCCAATTGCTTGGCAAAAATGTTCCCTAAACAGAGAAGGTGTCCACAGAGAAAAATCAAGGAGAAAAGGAAAGTTCAACCTCTGAAGACACAACTGGACATGGTGGGATGGACTTCTTGGAGAGGTGGAAAAATATTCCAGCCTCCTTCTCTCCAGAGTTGTTTCTGCTCTCTAGAATATGCTTTCAGGAGGGAGCTCCTTTATTTCCTAAGTATGGACAGGTCTGCTGGATTTTCCTGCCCACTTCAGCTAAAAACAAGAGGTAGCCCCTTGCTCACAAGCTCATGACAAGATGCCAGTGGTGCCAGAGGCTCCCCATCAGTGGAGTTGGCCATCTGGAACAACCCCCGTGTATCTCTCCATCTCATTGACTCTTTGTTCCATTTCAGTCTCAGCTGAAATTGGATCTTTTATCTCTCCTCCCTTGCCTGTGACTCCTATTTCCCCCCTCACACTGTATCTGCTGCTATTTATGATTTATTCTCCGTTGCTGTCCCATATAATGCCGCAAAATGGTTGGGATGATGGTTTCTATGGAGGGTGGAAGACAGCAGAGGAATCCTGTCCTTTACCCATTACAGAGGAACTGACTGAACATGTCCCAGCACTGTGGGAGATGGGAATCCCACAGCAGCACCCTGAATTCTTGACTGTCCAGTACCATGAAATTCCCCAGTGCCTTGGAGCCGTCAAGGGATGTGGTTATGAGGAATCCTGGAAAAAACGTCCTCCAGGATGTGGGGCTGCTCTCGCCATAGTGAGCTTGGGGCACCACCCTGCTCCAAAAGCAATGGATGCCCTTTCCTGAGAGAGCAGCTGGGATTTCACAGCTGCCATGGCACAATTCCTCCAGGCACTGGAATGCCCACAGCTCCTCAGTTCTCACCGTTCCAGGAGTCCTGGGATGTGCAGGATTCAGAGCAGCAAGACACAAGGAGCGTCTCTGTGAGGCTCCTTCCTACACTGGGATTTTTTATCATGAATGCCACGCTGCAGCTGGCTCTGGGAAGTCTTCTGCCCACACACTAAATAAATTCTGGTGTGGTGCTCTGCTTCTCTATGGAAACCGGACCCTGCATTCCTCTCCATAGGATTTTTCTCATTTCAGGCTCCATAATAAATTAACGAGAAGATGTTTTCTTTACACCAACCATAGGAGAGAGACTTTTCTGTACTCGATTAATCTTTAGTGATCTATATTAAATATTTATCTGAAGAAACAAGGCCTGTATTGCAGCAACATTTTCTATTATGAGACTTTATCATATCAAAAGATATTTTCCTGGTGCTGAGTCCTTCATCTGTACCCAACCAGCATTTCCAATGGAAGGGTAACTTTTTTTCCCCCCTTCTCTCCCAGTGACCTTTTCCCTCCATAACAAGCTGCTGATATGTTAGAATTTACTGGGTTATAAACATTTTTTATCGAGTAGGAGGGAGCTGGGTGATTTGGCACCAGCTTGCCTAATAAAACCCAGGAGAGAGGCTGCAATGTTTGACTCCAATAAAGGCCTGGAAGGAGCTCCAGCCTTCTGGGATGCTGGTCACGAATGACAAGGGGAGTTGGGCAGTGTCAGTCACGTAGCTCCGCTCTGCTGAGGCACTTTTGGAAGGAGTCCAGCTCGCTGGCACAGGAGAGGGAGTGGAGAGGGACCTGGTAAAAGACTGCTCTGTTCTCCCCCAGTATTTCTGAAATTGTGGAATTTATCACGTGGAGCCGGGAGCTGGGAGCCCCAAACCCTCTTGTGCAGCAACTGGGAAGGGGGGAGACACGACACAGTTGAGATAACTCAGAAGGGATTGGTGTTGGGGTCAGACACTGCTCCTGCAAGAACTCAGAGAATTCAGATCATAGTTTGATTTTGAGTCAGTGGGTGAATTTTCCTACCTAAGATAGACCCAGCATTGACAAAAAATTATCAGATTTAAGGCTGAGGCAGTGCCAAAAGGAAACCCAGATGCAATATTCTGCTTTTGTCAGGTCCTGAACAAAACCACAGCAAAAAGGGATGGTCCAAGCTCACCAAGAGCTCCTGACATTCCACTTCCAAGGGAATGGAGCTTTAACTGGCCAATAACTACCATAAGCCTGAATAAATCATCTCAGCATTGGATATACACACATTATAAATGTTTAGTTCTGATGATATATGACTGGGTTGTTATTTTGACAAATAGCTAGTGAATAATATATCTGATGAACTGCATAATATTTTACTAATGATTAATTTATTCAGCCCAAGCAAACAAACAAAGCCTAGTCTTTTCCTCCACTATCCTAAAGAACTCTAATGGCTGCAAAGAGCTTTGGGATACCTGGATGAGCTGTGTCTGTTATTCCTCCTTTTATCACTGCATATTTCTAGTGATTTATTACCAGGGAGAATAAATTCATGGCTTACGTTATGGATGGCCTCATTTCAGATTGCAGCAGATCCTGTTTAAAAAATTCCTAATTTTGTAGTGCCCCCTAAATCTACAAAAATTTGGTACTTAGGCAGTTATTTACCCACATAATGTGCTTAAATAAGTTTTTTAGGTCTGGGCCAAGCTTCTCTGAAGCATTCTGGCTGGAGAAATGTTGTTTGGGATATTGTCCCTAGGGTTAGTTACTCCAGGATATTTACTACAGGAAGGAGGTCTGTGAGATTTAGTTGAGGATTGCCCTGGCTGTGCTTTTCCCTCTCCCTCACTCTCAATCCCACTCAGAAATACAATTTCTGTGAGTTCTCAGAGAAGATAAAGGACCAAAGAGCTAAGAGCTCTTCCTCAGAGCTTTCCTGTGAGGGAGGGCTGATTGATTACAGATCAGAGGCTGCTCCAGCTTCCCTTCCTCAATGAAAAATTGAGAGCTCTTAAAAATTGAATAAAATATGCCATTCTGAGGAGGATTTCCACTGGCATGAGCACAATAGGAGGTAGTAGTGAGCTGCTCAATATTTCTGTGTGTGCTGGCTAATCCTTTACTCCTCAGTCCCTGTGCACTCTCCCCGTGGCACCTGAGGATAACTCATCTGTAATTGGTAAGAGCTCCAGCTCTTGTGTCTCCAGACAAAGCTTAAATCGCTCACGTTTGGGAGAGCTCCAGCTTCAGCTGTGGCTGGAGCTGCCCAGGAGAGGATTCCTTTTAGCAGCTACTTTCAGGCCTGCAGAACCTGGCTCTGTTCCATGTTGGAAGGATCTGGAACAGCTTGTAATGTTTTCATTAGACAAAATTTTTGCCAAAATAGTTCATTTTTTAGATCTCTTACTCTCACCATAGTCACTGAGGTGACTAGACCAGAGAGGCTAGGATATCAAAAATATGTTGGACCCAATTCATCAGCCCGAAACACTCTACTGCTAACAAAATAAAGCATTTTGACACAACTTTACTGGGGAGAAAATGTTTTTCTACCTCATCAAGACAATTTTATTGCACCTAAAACACAAAGACTTTTCCACTCTGTTATTTGTTTTCCTCTACCCTTGTAGAATTTCATCAGTACTGCTCCTCTTTCAGTGCACAATCCCTACCACTCTGAGTGAAAATCCTACTTCAGTGTTACAAACACTTGAGAGACCTTGACAGGGAGCTGAGATTCTTCTGTGCCAGCTCACAGACTGCCACTCTGCATAGAAAATCTTTTCCTTTGCATGCTCACTCACAGTCATGCAGGAGATGGTCACCAACAGAGCTGCTATGTTGAAGGGGGAGATAAAATACTATCTTTTTTAAAGACCTGATCCAAATATCTCAATTCCCTGGAGTGAAAACAATAAACTTATTTTTATGACTCTTCTGCAGGAGAAAATTAAATCCAAGTACAGTTGGCAATTATCCTGTAAGCTTATTATATAGTAGCATTCAGCCTCTTGCACACTCTTAGTTCCTCTTTTTTTTACGTGCTGGAAGAGCTGGTGATTTCTGTCCCTTATTACAGAGTCATTTCACAGGGAAGCATCCTCAGATTTCATTTAATCCACTGTAGGCTGTGCAAGATGCTGCAGACACCTCAACAGCTGTGTGCACCTCAAACATCCATGGTTCTGTGGGCACAGAGTGACCAGCACAGCCCTGTTTGCCCTGTCACCCCCCCATCCTTTAGTGTGAGTGGCTCCCAAACAAAATGACACAGCCTGAGTAAACCTGAGTGTGGGGAAGGCAAATACCACTGGTGATCCCTCTTCATCTTATCACACCAGCATCCCTGCCTTTGTGTCTGCAAACATTCCAGGAGTATTGTTGGGGATGCCACACACCTGGCAGCGTCTAAGGCCAGGCTGGATGGAGCCTTTGGAAAACTGATCAGGTGGGTGGCATCCCTGCCCATGGCTGGGGGTTGGAACTGTTTTTTGGGGTTTTTTTTAAGATCCTTTCCAACCCAATGCATTCTGTGATGAATAAATACCCTCTGGTAGTGTGTGCACCCATAGAAATATCGGAACTATTCATTTCAACTTTCAAAGGCTTTTTTTCTCCTTTCAGATCAATCCACTTCATCTGAGGTCATCAAACAATCAGCAAAACTTCAGTCGTGGCACTGCCAACTTAGCCACAACTGTCTGTTCCCTGTGCAATTGTGTGGTAGGATGGAATATTCTGGAATATATTTCTCTCTGGGTTTGCAGTGCTATTGCTCTGTGGCCTGCTCTCCCTGCTTATGCATGCTGAGGAGATTTGCTGTTATGAATCGTGCCACAAAACTACCTTCAAACTCAAATTTAATAACCTAAGTATTATGAAGATCAATATTATGGCTATTCTCATTCATATGATTAACATTAATATAATTTGGGGCAATATTTATGCTGCAGCAGCGACTGGAGACCTGGATTAAGAGGAGATCCTCAGCAACTCCACAGAAGAAAAGACATTGCTGTCTCCAGATGAGCACTGAAATGCAATACTCCATCTCTGAGTCTCCATGGGCTTGGATATTTTTATGTAAGTTACCTAATAAGATAACAAACTAGCCTTACAATCCTTACAGCCACACCGGTGACAGTTTGAAAATCATGAGTCAAGCTCAAAAAAAGAATTAAGAGATTGGTTTTAAAATTCATGAGACTTTTTAAATCTGATAAACTTCGGGGTTTTTTTTTTCTTTTTCTTTTTCCTTCTGCTTTCTGAGTATGTAGGAGTCGTATTATCAAGTTTGCCTCTGCAATTATGAGGGCCGTAAACTTACTTTAAAAATTGAGTTGAGACATTTACATAATCACAGGACTCTGAAAGTGTGGGCTTTGAAGAGACATTAAATAGTCTTGAGATACAGTTCATCATGTGACTTGGCAACACTCAGTGCTGAACAGTACAGCACAGACTCCAAATATCAAATACTCCCAAGGAACAGAGAGGAGTCTTTTATGGGTGGGAGGGGGAAATCTGACACTTTCACAGTCTGCACATGAATGGGGGAGAAGGGGAGGAAAACAGGGGAAAGAAAACAAGGAGAACAAGGAGTGTGGGCCTATTCATTCCACTTTAATCAGAGATGAAGCTAAAAAATTTCTTATTTCTGTATTTCCTGCTTGCTCTTAGCCATGCAACACACGCTTTTCTCTGTGTACCAAGCTCTCTGTTAGCCTAACCCTGGCTGTGCACCTGGACTCCCCAGGGACAGCCCCAGACATTTGGAGGGGGGTTAAAAGTAATGTTCTTTCTGGGGTTTTCACTCCAGAGCTGGAAGCTAACACTGAAATGTTTAATGCTGAATATTGACTGGGCAGGTTTGCCTTTGCTGAAAAGGAAATAATCAGAATGAGATAAAGGGGAGAGAGAGTAAAGTGAGGTTGGATGGGGGTGCATGGGCTATGAAAATACCTTTTGGGGGTCCATGGACAATTAAAACACCTTCCAGGGATACATGGATAATGAAAACAATTTTGCAGGGATGCACAGGCAATAAAAACACCTTTGCTCTCCTGACATAACACAGCTCCTTCCACCTACAGGTTGCCATGGCGTGGAAGTGCCCCTCACTGGTCAGTGCATCCTCATCCAACCTGAATGCCCTGAGTGCTCTGTGATGTTCAGATCTTAAATAAGTGCTCAAACCAGCCCATGCTCCAGCAGAGCTGCCAGTCACTACCAGCCCGTGAAACCTGTGCTTGCAGCTTGCAAAGAGGTACTTTTATGGCAGGAATGACAAGCTCCAAGTGTCAGGATGCTTCACTGAGTCAGAGTCCAGAGATTGTTCCCAGTTGCAAGTAACAGGGGAACTCTTCCAGTGGTTTTTCCATAACACTCACTCAGAGGAATGAGAGGTTGCTGCAATATCAGGCATTTTGGAGCCTCCAGACCCTGGTGGGAGCACAGCCATCAAGCGGAGCTCTCCTTCAACAAGCCTTGTGTATCCCTGGGAGATGGAGAGTATCTTTTCCTTAACTGACCTATAAAATGCCTGGTTATTCCCTCCCATTGCTGAAGCTGATGACAGGAAGAAGCACAGTGTGAGGTTCGGGGCCAGCAGGTGTTGATACAAGGGTGCATTAAAGGTGTCCCTTCAATTTGGGCTGAGGAACTCCAGGAGGCAAAGCATCTCCTGCCTCAACCCCAGAGCAGAGAATTTCCATGCTGCTGCCTAAAAAGTGCTGTGAACATTTGGCAGGTTCAGTTAGGCAACTCTCACACCTCCAGACATTTTTTCTGAGCAGTGTCAGTGTAGTGACAAACACTGAAAAGCTGCAGGACATCCCTGAACAACCTGATCCCATGGGTGGCATTCCTGCCCACAGCAGGGTGTCTGGACTAGATGATCTTTAAGGTCCCTTCCAACCCAAGCCTTTCTAGGCTTCCACAATTCTATTTAATTCTGGTGTAGCACAGCTTTTCTGGACTCTCTCCCCAAAAAAGCTCTTTCATTGCAAGCACAAGCACAAGCTGGCTTGACTTGATTGAGAATTTGATGGAACGGCTTCCTCTCACGGCTGCTCACCCCTCTGCTGGGAGCCATCTGCACATTAAAGCAGATGTTGGTTGCACTCAGGTCAGGTTTCCAAGCTTTCTTTTGTAGCCATAAGGACTAGAGACTCTTCCCTCCCTGCCTGCACTCATCTCTTAATTAAAGCTTAAGTTCTGATGTCGTCACATGACTGTGCGAGCAGATCCCCAGGCAGGCATTTAGTGCTCTGTGTTTTCAGCAGGGCTTTGATTTAGAAGCATCACAGATCCTTCAGAGGATCCCATCCCTCTGGAAGCCCCAGCCTGGCTGTGCTGGCTGCTGTCACTGCCAGTCCTCAAGGCTCCCTCTCAGGCAAGTGCTGGAGCAGGTCAGAAGCTTTCCCACACCATAGTGTGTGGGGATGGGGAGCATCTCTTGGAATAGTGGTTCCAGAGCCAGGCAGCTGCAAGGAGCCTGGCAGGGAGGGAGAAGGAGGAGGAGGAAGAGGAGGAGGAGGAGGAGGGGGAGGCAGCAGCTGCCAGCAGCCTGCACTGCAATGCCTCAGCCCAGAGAGCTGGGTGAGTGTAAACACCATCCCTATCCATCTCCTCTCCTCCCTCTCTCCATGTTTTTCACTTGATGGGATGTATTTGACCACGAAAAAAATAATTCCACGGTGAAGGAAACCTCATGGCAGCTTCCTGTAAATACTTCATGGCCACCATGGCACTGCTGGAAGGGTGAAGAGCTGCAGGTGTGAAATGGGTTTGGTCACAAGAGCTCCCAGGTTTGGCCACCAGCAAAGAGCCCTGGTGCACAGCCCTGGTAGCCAAATGCTGCCTCCATCAGCCCCGTGCCTTCAGCACAGCATGTCTCACCTGCCCAGGGCTCTCCTGAGGGAAGCTGGGCTGTGCCAGGACACCTGGGGGCTGTGCCAGGACACCTGGGGGCTGTGCCAGGACACCTGGCTGCTGTGTCAGCTCCTTCCCAGGCACATGTAGGCAGTGGCACAAAGGAAGTGCTGGCTCTGCACAGGAATATTTGATATCTCATTGCCTGCAGAGCAGATCCTGGCACAAAGAGCTGACCCAAACCCTGCTGCAGGCAAAGCTGATCACAGGGTTTCTTTTTGTCCTTGGGTTCTGTACCTGCCCTTAGCAGCTCAGCCCAGGAAAGATGCCTGGATGGCTCAGGCTGCCCTGGTGGGACTCATCTTGCTCCATTTACAGAGCCTGGTGGGTAGCAGTCAGCAAAAAAAGAAAGGAAAAAAAATACTTTCTGGAACCCAGGGAAACATTGGAAGGATCTAGAAATAAATAAAAAACCTCTATAATGCCTTCTCCCAGTGCTACTTGTGCCAGAACAAAATTATTCTATCTAATAGGATGACTTTTTTATTTTAATGTAACATCTTCTCTGCTGAAATAAGCACCTGCCTTGTTTGAAAACAGAATTAATAAGATTATTAAAAATAATAATAAAGAACAGCTATTTTTTTTTTTTTTTAAGTAAGAGAGTGAAAGCTTCTATTTGCCTTGTTACCCTTTAAAATATGTTCCCAAGCCACTGGACCATAGTCTGCTGCACTGGAGGAACCCGAGATGAATGTGCAGAGTCATTGCTGTCACAGCATGCTGGGAGCAGCCCTGCTGGGCACAGCCTCCACTTGACATGTGGAGGGGAACACTCCCCACCATGCAGGAGGTCCCTGATGGGACAGGATGTGGACATCCTTGTCCAAGCCCAGCAGGATGCAGATCTCTTTGGAAAGCTTCAGTGACTAAAATATTTCTGTGCTGCTTCTGGGATTCACTGGGAGGAGGATCAGTATATTTTGTTGTGGATGGAGAAGGGAAATTTTCCTGCTGGAAGATGCATTTCTGGAGATCTGTGCTAGCGCTGAGCAGCTGAGAGCTTCCCTGGATCTGCAGGCAGGGCAGACAGGCACTGATCTGCCTTTCCAGGCACACAGCTCACAGGAGGGCTTTTCTCCTGAGGAATTGGTGTGTCCTGACCACAGGAGCCTCATCAGAATGTGAATTTATCAACTGCTTTGCCTCCAAGCTGTCCCCGTGCTCTGGGCGTGTGCTGCTGCCTTTGGATAGAGGGCTGCCCTTCCCTGAGCCTGGACAGAGTTTCTGCTCCCACATTTCAGCAGCTCCAGGCATATCAAAGGCTGGTGCTCACTCATCCTTCCTCTTGCTCTCTGTTCTCAAGAATATCAGGGAGGAGAGGTGTGTCCTTCTGTCAAGCCCTGCAGCTGCCAGGGATGCTCCCAAGCCATCACCATCCAAACCCAAAGGCAGCCAGAGCAGCTGCTCCTCCATCCTGGCCAGGGCCAAGCTCTGTGCCTTACTCAGACATCCCAGGACAAAGCTCTGCACAGCTCAGCCCCAGCCATTCCCTGCTAGCCCCTACTGCTGCCTCCATTCTGCTAATGCAAATCCACAAAAAGCTGCACAAATGCAGGAGCTGCATTATGCAGGGGATGTAACAGCAGCAGCCCCTGCACTGCATGAAGAATGAAGGCTGGGGCTGAAGGAGAGGCTGCCTGATGGAATTGTCTGGTTTATGCCCATCACTGAATGGCTCCTGTTTGCCAACTGCTTTTAGAGATGCTGAGACAGGAATGTAAATCGTGCCTTTTGTAAAGTTGCATAAACGTTGTAGTAATGTCATTTTCAAATGAGCATTTACATTGAAGGCAACACTAGGAGGCTTCATTGTTTACATGCACTATGGAAATGGATTTCAGGTTTTGGTTTACACACGTTTATTTACACAGCATTTACTGATTACAAACCAATGTACATCACTCATTTACAGGCATAATATAAACTAGGGAGATTCTTGTATTTTTGCCTGCATGGATTTCCATCGTTCATCCCACACGGAGAATAGAACCTCCTTTCATCTCAGCTCCCTCTGTCCTTCAATGCTGTGCCGTGTCTCCTAAAAAAGTCCTGCCTCTGACTGAAAACAAAAGAATTGATGTCCCCTTTAAACACATAAAACCCTAATAAGAAAACTTTGTCAGCAGAACTTCAGCATGACTAAAAAAGCCCAGGCAAAGATTAAAAGGCCCAACAGTGCCCATCAATTCATACCTGAGCTAAGCATCACGTTAATGCTGTTCGAGAGGAATGTTCACAGTGCTTTCTTGGATGCTTCAGACATCCAATCAAGTTGAACAGAGCTGAAAACCTGCCAGGGTGTGTGGGAGAGGCTCTGTGAGTGCAGCCGTGGTGTGCAGTTTGTCACTGTCACAGCAGCCAGGCCCCAGAACCCAGCCTGGCTTTGGGAAGCACCACGAGTCTCCCCAGGCACAGCTGAATTCCTCCTGGCTCTCACTCCTTTACTATTATTGGGAAACTATTATTGGGTTTTTTCTTTATCCTAAGATGCTGAACCCAGGGAAAATTAAAGCTGGATGCTAGAGAATTTCAAGATTTCAAAGTCACAGAGTGAATAAGGACAGGCAATCTTTTTTTTTTTTTCCAGTCCTTCCCTAACTCAAGGTTGTAAAAACTCCTTGCAAATTCAAACTGAAGAACAAACAGCTAAACACAATACACTCAAAATCAAAATCAATGTTCCTCTTTTGACATTTTTGAAGAGGCACTACTTGACTTCATGTCTTGAGATGAACTTTATCGCCTTAAAAATTGCAAAAGGAAAAAAAAAATCACTGGATTAATAAAGTGAAAACAAACATCAAGGCTCAAAACTTTCACTGAGCCTGAAATGAAATGTTTTAATTTTTTCATTTTCCTGAAAAGTTGAACAAACATCCATTTCATATCAACCCATTTTTAATGTTATTTTTGTTCTGTACAACCAGTGAACCACAAAATCAATTATTTGTACTGCTCTAGTGACCAGCAGATTAAATCCAATGCAATAAAGAGACAGCAAAAACAGTCAATAAGGAATGGAGAGAAGGATGGCCTGAAAAGATGATGAAAGCAGCTCTAATAGATTTTGTCTGTGCCAGAACTTAGCACAACCAGAACAACTTCAGAACCATTTTAAAAGAACTTCAATGCACATTGCTGCTGGGAAGAGCAGCCTCACCAGTCCCCTTTGTCACCCTCCTGCCTCCACCTGCACAGTCCTGTCCCTTTGCTATCCCCTGATCATAGAATGAATGAGACTAGGAAGTGATCTAGTTAAAAATGAACTTTTTTTACATTTTCTTTGGGGTTTTTTGGGTTTTTTTCCTGTCAGACTGCTTTTCTGCCAGGTCAGTTCCTCATCTCTGAAAATCACAGGTTTGCATGAGATCTGCCTAGAAGTTCCAGTCAGGAAAGGCCAAACTTCTGTAGGGTGGGGGTAAACTTTAGCCAGGAGAAAAGGAGGCTCAGGGAGGACCTTCTTGCTCTCTACAACTCCCTGACAGGCGTGACAAGTGACAAGAGGAAATGACCTCAAGCTGTGCCAGGGGAGGCTCAGGTTGGACATCAGGAAGAATTTTTTTGTGGAAAGGGTGCTCAGGGCTTGGTAGGGGCTGCCCAGGGAGGTTTGGAGTGCCCATCCCTGGAGGTGTCCAAGGAATGCCTGGATGTGGCACTCAGTGCTCTGGGCTGGGGACAAAGTGGGGATGGGGCACGAGCTGGACTCAATCTTGGAAGCCTTTTCCAGCCAAAACAATTCTGTGATCCATGATTCTGATATAAAACCAGCCATAAAACCCTCACAGTCACTGACCAGCTTGGCCAAGCCCAGTGCCTGATGTAAGAGTCACATTTTGCTTTTGCTCAGAAATAATAAAAGCTCATTGTCCTCCCAGCCAGGGCAGGCACTGTACTGGTGGTGTGTGTGCAGCTCTGGGCACTGGGCACGCTGGATGTTCTGCAACACATTCTCCAGCCAATAAATTGGTGAATTTACCTTGAAGTCAACAGTTTCACTTATTTATGTCACAGAGAATCTGGCTCATTGTTTTTAATTTGTGGTGCCATAAAACTCTGAAAGTTTTGTGAGACAGTTTTGTGAGACCAATCTTTTTTCCTCGTTTCTTTTTCTTTTTTTTTTTTTTTTCTCTAAGGGAAAATTCAAGCAGCAGAACAGCATATGCATTTCTAAGTCTGTTGTAGCCCATGCTACATGCACAGCAAAGATCTTGGCTTCAGAATTCTCCTCCTCTTCACTGAGGGAGTGACACATTTAGGGAGCACATTTAGCTGCTCAGATTTGTGGGTTTTCTAGGACTAAATAAAAATCTCTAGTGTGGCTGGATGCATTCACCAGTGCAAATCCCTTTATGAGCACATAGTTTAGTGTCCACTCTGAATTGGAGAAACAGGGAAGTAACAGAAATGTTGGTTAGATGAGACTCTGGGGGTCCTTAATCCAACCTCCCACTTGAAGCAGGACCAGCTCTTGAGCACATCAGCTGAGGCTTTGTCCAGCCAAGCCTTGAAAGCCACCAAGGATGGAGACACTTCTCACCTCTCCACTGACTTGTTCTAGACCTTCACTGTTCTCCTAAAGAAACAACATTTTGGGAGGGGGGGGGAAAAATCAGCTCTTTTTCCCCCCAGGCAGCATTCCAACCAATTTCTGTCCAGCTTGTGCAGCCAGTTATTCCTAACTATTCCTGTCTCTGAAGCTCCTTTTCCTTTTTATCTATCTGGGACCTTGCTGTACCAAGTGTGTGTGAGCAGTTGGCTGTGTCCTGTCACTCTGCAGAGGGAGGGATGGGGCAGGACTGGCTGCTTCGGTGTCACCTCCCCCACAAACGCTGGTGTATTTTAAGCAGACCTGACAGAGGTCTCAAAAGGGATTCTCTATTTGCAGGTTTCATGAAATTAGGCAGCATCTAACTGGTCCTGCTTCAGGAGAATCTACAAGGTGAGCAGATCTCCTTTTTATACCCCAGGGTTTCCCTGCTCTCTTACACAGGGTGCCAGATTTTCCCATCCCCACTGTCATTTCAGAAAATGGAATTAAACTCCCACGCATGGAAAAGACGCATTTCTCCTTGCACATGCACACTCCACTTGCAGCCCTGTGTGATCATCCATTTTACATTGCTGCTGTCCCTTATGTCCAAACATCTTGCAGCTTTTAATTAAGTCTGCCCAGCAATGCAGAGCAGGCAAGTGCTGTCATCTCCTCATCTCCCCTTCCCAGGGGGTGGAGAGGGAACTGAGGCACGCAGAGATGTGCTCACCCACAGCCACACCAGCAGCCTGGGTGGTAAAAATCCAGATTCTGCCTGTGTCAGCTCTCTGCCACTCTACCTGTGGGCTCCTCTCTCCAAGGCACTGTGTCCTGTCCCTGTTTTCCATAGAACTGGCAGTGGCAGCCTCTCTGCTCAGCTAGGTGAGCCCATCTCACCTTGCCTTGCTTTGCCTCTCACCTCTGATACTGAACAACAAGGCCTCCTTTTTTAAAAAAAAATCTTTTAAGAAAAGGGGGTTTTATAGTTGTTTTTGGGGTTTTCTTTTTGGTTGGGTTTTGGGGTTATTTTGTTGTTGGTTTTTCTATGGTTTTCTTTTTGGTTTTTTTTGGGGGGGTTGTTTGTTTCTTTCTTTGTTGGAGGTTTTTGGTGATTTGTTTTTTTGTTTGTTTCATTTTTTGTCATTTTTCTAGAACTTGCTTCAACTGAGCAGCATCATCAGGGAAATTCCTCTGTCAGTGCCTCTGCCTGGCAATTTGCTTGGAGTATTCCAGTGCTCAGCCCACTTTTTGCTTTGCCTTGTAGCTAAATAACTTCTGAGAGAAGGAAAAAAAAAAAAAAAAGGACAACATGACAACATACTTCAAAGCAGTGGGTTGAAGCTGTTAAGTGCTCAGTGGTAACAGGGACGTTTTCTGGTCTGAGCAGGACCCCAGTCCCAAAGCCAAGCTGAGCTTCATCTGATTTCCAGCCTTCCTGCAGTACCTCGTACCCAAGGCTCTCCTGACTAGGAATAACAACAAGGATGGTGATAATGAATATTCAGACATCCCACAAACCACTCTCAGCATCTGCCATCCTCTCTGCATTAGCACCAGCATGCACAGATAATGATCAAAGCAGCATTTTCCTGCCAGAGGCCCCCCTAAACCACCCTTATTAGTATGAATCAATGCTGACTAATGTGCTTCCCTAATGCAATTGTGTCCACTCCTACCGTTCATGATTTAATATAAAACATTTCCCCCTTTGCCTGCCTTCCTCCTAATGCCACTGGAAAGGTGTGAGCCTTGATTGAGGGCACCAGGAAAACCAGTGACCCAAGTTTGATAAGAAAGAGACGCAAAATCTACAGAAATTGAATGCATGGAAGGAGGGTACAAGACTTTGGAGGTTGTAGCAGTGAACTGTCTTTCCATGCTGAGATGCCAGACCTGTATCCAGGCTTCCTATGAAAGATATCATCAGCTCTGAGACTAATGCAGAATATAAAATAGCCCTGCTCACTGCAACAGGCTGTGTGCTTGCTGCTGGCAAGCTCTGGACCCCAGTAGTGATGGAAGGAGGACTCCTCCATGATTTTATTTTGCTTGCTTTTTTATCATCACCTGCAGAAAGGAGAAGATTCTGCATTTTGCCTCATGCTGCCCTTAGCACCAGCAGTGTCTTTGCCTTCGTGGTTTTCCAGTGTAAATGACATAGTCCTAATGTGATGTGTCCATGTTCCCCCAAGCAGGGCACCAGGGAAATCACTAAACAGCCCACAGTGCTTCAGTTAGGGATGGGTGAAGCCCTCTGGCCTGATTTCACACCCTCTCCAAACCCTTGGTCACTGTGGCTGGTTTGAGATCTGCTGCCATCAGCCCAGGGAGAAGGGCAGGGCTCGGGCCAAACCTCACTCAGCAAAATCACAAGTGCCCCAAGCAACTGCCTGACAGAGCAACAAACTAAAATCCAGCCAACCTAAAAAGGTATAGGAGGAAAGGGGCATTGAAGGAGAAGATTGCACAGAAAATTCCCATGCTCCATATCAGCCTCTTTCCTAAGGAAAGAAGTGATATCCTTAATGCAGGATATGTGCCTCCCTTGGGCTAGTCTAGTGCAAAGAGCAATTGAGAGGCGTTTTTGGTAGAAAAGAAGCTCCAATGTTGGAATTAAACAGTTGACAAAATCCCAGCAGCTTTACAGATTCTCGGAGTCAGTTTAAGGAGCCCACAAAATGAGATTTTACCCCTGTGGGTTCCAGTAAAACGGAATGTTCTGGGGGAGTGTGTGCACAGGCTAGCTCTGAACTGTGAGAACTGGCTGTGGCTCCACTAATGCTCCACAGCAAGACCGAGCCTGACATCCCTTCAAAAATGCATAGGCTCGGTTTTTAAAGTGACCAGTTCTGCCAAGAGAGCCAGATATTAAAACCAAACAGCCCTGCAGCATCCAGCCAGACTCCCACCTGATCATTCCATGTGCTCTGCTGAAGCATATGAGGCTTTCCCCTTTTCCTCAGCCCACCATGGTGGGAGCAGGTTTGTCCCATACTTGTAATTCCAACCCCCACACACATGGCTGGCATTGCCCAAGCACTCAGCTCCCTCCTCCAGCTCAGGTGCCCTTGCAGTCCTCTCTAAACTCTCTCTCTAACTACTTCTACTGGATTTTGTCTTATCTCCAGGGAATTTTTTCCTCACACCCTGACAGATAAAACAACAAATAACCAAATAACAGGCTTCACAAGCAAACAAGATTCTGGCTCCTTTGTAAAAGTGGAGGAGGCAAAGCCACGGAACAGGCTGCCTGCTCAGGGTGTGAATCCTCCATCACAGGAGCCCTTCCAGCTTCCCCACAAACCTCTGTCAGATGTGCCACAGGTATGCCTGAGTGCCTTGGAGAAGAGGCTCAGATTAAATGACCTCTCAAGGTCCTTCCAGACCCGTTTCTCCGTGATGCTTAGAGACAAGATCCCAGGCTTGATGGATCTGTGGCCTGACCCACAGTGACAGTTCATGGATGTGTCTGAATACATCCATCGTGTGCCTCTCTGCCCCCAGCCCCTGCAGCCTCCGTGGTGGCATCCTGGGCTGCACAGCTCTTTAGCAAAGGGCAGAGCCAGTGCCAGAGGCGAGGAGCAGGGCAGGGATCTGCAGCCTGGGTCACTGTGTGTGTTGGCAGACAGGGCAGCAGGGGAGCTGGGCAGAACCAGCCAGGAGAAAAGGCTTTTGGAGAAAGGCATTTTCTCTGCTCTCTGTGCATAGACAGTGAGATCTCACCAATGGAAGCAAGGCAGCACAGCTTTTAGTTCTTGGGGCTGTCTTCCCCCTGAGCTGTTTTGGAGAGGACAAGCCAGGACAATATTTTTAACCTTCCCTTGCTGCTGCAAGGGGTGGGGGTGCTGCATTCCCTGGAGGCTGCAGGACAAGAACAACTCATTTTTCTTCCCCACACAGGGCTGATGCCTCTCACATCTCTGTTCCTCTGCCTCTGGCTCCATGCCCATGGGACAGCACTCCCCGCACACAGGTGATCCCTGTGATTCCCTGCTCTCCCATGCCCATGTCTCCATGTGCACAGTGCCATGGGCTGCTCACCAGCATTTCCCTGCCTACCACTTTGCATGGCTGTGTTTGCAAGTGTCTTTCTGCAGCACGACAGGACCATGTAATTATGTAAATACACACATGGCTGGGAGAGCTTTTCAGCCTCTTTGGGTTTCAGCACAAATCTCCTGACACTTGCTGGCTTATTCCCCTTCATTCCAAAGTGTTTGCTGCTTTAATAGGACGTGCATGTTAGCACCCCAGCTTTTCAGATTAAAATGAAGAGGGAAAAGTGTGGGTCTAGATAGCACAGCTGGCAAGAAGGGTTCGAAACAAACAACAACTAAGGCTTGAAAACCTAGAAGGCAAAATAAAATCCAAATTCTGCCCATTTTCTGTAGTTTTGGTTTGGTTTTTTGGGTTTTTTGGTGTTTTTGTTTTTTTTTTTTTAACTCTCTGTAGTTTTTTAAACCAAGATCACAGTTCTGGGGCCAAGTCCAACTTATACATGGAGATAAATGCTCAGAGATGTGTGGCAGGCAGCACACAGCCAAGGCTCCTACACAGCAGTGTGAGAACTGTCACACTGACGTGCGTGGTGACATCTTTATGTGAACCTGCAGCTATTGGCAGCTCACATGTATGAGTTTGGTACAGAGGCTTGGGCTGTCCAGAGCTCCATTGATTCAAAAAAGCTGCTTGGGAACCTGCCTGTGAACTGTCTGTCACCATGAATGCAGAACACCCACCCCCTCAGCTCCTTTTCATCTCTCTCTGTGCTGTGCACATTGCCATGACACCGCAGTGCCTTCATCTCACTATCAGAGCTCTCCATCCCAGCCTTTGAAGCAATTTGCATCACCAGCTGAGAGAACCAAAGCAGCATTTCCAGGTGGAACAGGGACAAAGGTGCATCTCCCAGTGACTCCCAGTCTAGAGTGGCAGAGCTCCCACCAAAAAAACCTCCTCCAAGCCATGGGAACCCGACATACCTGTATATTTTATATCTGGTTGTAAATCCTTGACGATGTCTTTCCACAAAGGATAAGTAGCTCCGTGAGTGGTGGAAAGGCCCCCTGTCTGAAATAAGCCAATCAAACTCCTTGGAGACATGTTGGTTGGTAGCAGCTGGGTCCTGGTGGGAGGGCTGTATGAGTATATGGTCCCATATAAACAGGAGGTAGAGGAACTCAACAAGCCTCCAGTTCATGCTTTTCTGTCTGCCTTTTTCCTCTCATTCTTGCTCCATTCTGTGGAGTCCTGTTGGAAGAGGAAGGGGATAGGAGGAAGGAGAGAAAGAGAAATGGAGGGGAGGAGAGGGAGGAGGGAGAGAAAGAGAAAGATTAAAAATGCTCTGACCTTTGACAACCTTCTCTCAGGGTGAAAAATCAAGTTTTAAAAGACTTTGGTTTGCCTGCATTACATCTTAGAGTATTTGGCAGTGTTTTATTCATGCATCTAAGTGGTGTCTTTAACCTCCTGAGCACATATCACCTTTGAAATACCCAGGTCCTGATCTGAGACATCCTCACCCCAGCTCCTCCATCATTCCCCTCGTGAAGTTCTCCTCAGTGCTGCAAAGACAAGTGAAGGGAGGTGGCTGCATCCTGGGCTACAATTACCCCTTTATTGTCCCTTTAATGCTGTGCCAGAGAAACGTGTCTCCTGCTTTCATGTCTCTCTGATGATCTGTAATCCATACCCTGTGCAACCTGAGCAATCTGTAAAGACCCAGCTCTTACTTTCAAGTGCTGCCAAAAAAAGAAATAAACCAAAATAATTACCCAGGCTTTGGCGACGAGCGGACACGGACACGCAGGTGCACACACACACACACAAAACTGTGAAATCCTGCCAAACCCTGACACATGAAAGTGTCCTCACCCTGCCTTCCTGCTGGGGTGCTGGGGAGGTGTGTGTGGTGCAAGGGATGGGGTCTGTTGATGTTCCAGTTATGGTGGGACCTCAAAGTTCTCCCCAAGATCAAGGCTCTGTAGGGTGACACCCTGAGTGTGCATATTCAGTGAGGGAGACCTTTCCCGGCACCTGGAGCAGGGCACACTCTCCCTGCCACGGTGGGAGAGCAGCAAAGCAAGGCTGGGGACAGCTCTGTGCTGAGCCAGCTCCTCTCCCAGGCAGGTGACAAGACACATGATGAGTGGGAAGGCAATCAGGGGGTAAGGTGCCTTACCAAAGGTTACACAGCAAGCCATGATACAGCTGGAAGAGAGCCCTGCTCTCCTGACTCCCCTTCCCAGCTCTTAGCTCATCTTCCCCCACAGCCAGGCTGCTGGCACCGTGACCCAGGTGGCAGGTGAAGGCCCTGCTAAGCTGTCACCCCACACCCAGAAGGGTTCCCTCCTGCTTCCACAGCACAGCCTGGCTGCTGCAGCAACTCAGCCTGTTGGGCTGCGCTCCTTGCCCCTCGGAGCTGCTTGGAAAAGTCCTCTCCATGCTCACAACTGGATCCTCCTCCTGCCTCCTGGGTTTTGTGGAGGGAATGCCAACACTGTGGGCTGGCAGGGATCTTAAGGCTGCTACCCTGACTCTGGGAGCACAAGCTGTCATCCTCAGGACAGGTGATACCCACCTGTTTCTGTAAAATACACTGCAGAGAGACTGCAGACATTTCTTGAAGCAGGAGAAATGAGGCTACTCAGAGCTTTGCCACAGTGAGGTTTCATGGCAGGCTTATTTGTACATCTCCAGAAAACCTTCTGCTTTTGAGCCTGAGTTCTCTACAAGCACTTCAGAAGTTTGTAATTCCCAGGAAGAAAAACCTTTGCTAAGCATGTAGGAGAGTCTGCTAGAGGTGGTGTGTGAGTGTCACAGCACTGTGTGTGAGCCTTGGCTGGGTGAGCAGCAGAGCACAGACCAGCATGGCCATCTCCTGTGCTCCAGGAGCTTTCCCTGGAGCATGGCAGGGCTGCACCCCATGGCAGTGAGTGTGTGAGGCTGCTGTGCAGGTGGCTTGGAGCTCAGGAGCCCTGTGTGTGTGCCAGAGCGTGTGGGAGCCTGCACGTGTGCACAGCATGTGTTCCAGGAGCTGCAGCAAGCTCAGCAGCACCCAGCAGAACGGAGCTGTGCAAATCTGGTTAAAGATGACACTCAGCTGCTGCATTACAGGAAGAAGTGGGGGGAAAAATCAAGTATGGGAAAGTCAGCCAATGTTTGATTTTTTTTAAAACTTCTTTCTAATTGCAGATGGAATATTACTGTTATTAAGCCTGGTGGTGCCTGCAGCTCCCGACTGAGGAGGTTGTTCCTTTTCTAGAGGCATGTTCTTAACATCAGCTTTCACCCCTGCCTCCTATTTCATCCCCAGCCAGGGCAGTTCTCAGTGCTTAATCCCTCACATCACACACAGACTGGTTCTGCTTTTTCTTACAAAACAGGGGAGTTTCCAGCCCTGCACTGAGGGCAGCAGAACACATCCCAAGTGTTCCACAGAACATCCCTGCTTCCACTCACTCGTGAGCCCAAGGTGATTACTGGAGAATGCTCCCAGCTACATCCCACCCTCAAGATCTCCAAATTCCAGTTCAGAAGTGTATTTCTACTGCTTCTCCACCCAGGCTCCTTCCCTGCCTGGCTGCTCTTGTCCCATCAGGGTTAGCAGCTCCAAACTCAGCATATTTGCCATGAGCTTGGTGTGCAGATAACAATCAACTGCTCTGTTCATGTTGTCCCAGCTCCCTTGGTTGTCTGTTCATTAAAGTCACCCAGAGCTATTCCCCTCATCTGCCAGCCTGGATCAGTTTTCCCTTAAATATTTCATTGTCTATTGGATTTCTATTGCAGAGAGAGGAAGGGGAGACAGCCCCCTCCAGTTTCCAGCACAGAGCAAGTGAGAACTGAAATAAAGAAGAGACAAACAAAATGGGCCTCAGAGAAATCCTACTGTGTCCTCCTACATGTGAATATCATGGGAAAATATCACTGGGGAAATATCAGCTTGTGGAAGAGAGGAGATAGCCCCTAATTCCCCCCACACAACTCTTCATCCTCTCTTCCTTTCCTTGGGGGCACAGTTGGAGTCAGCATGAGTGGGGCTGTGATGTTCTTATCCAGGAGGTAAAAAATGGGGAGAACATGCCTTGAGACCAGTGAAGAAATGATCACATCTGCATCCTGGAAGCTGCCTGGATCAGTTCTGAGAGCAGGGAATGGTGCCTGAGGCAATGGAGGATGGTGGAGCACAACTGGGTCCACACTACTATCACATCATCAACTTTAATTTTTTAGTAGTATCTTTTTCCCCCCTGTAGCTGCTGTAGAGATGTTGTTTCACATTAAAGATTAATCCATTCCACAGGACTGGTCCCCATGGAACCTATAAAGCTTAGTAAAGTGGGATTATCTTGTGTCTAAGACAATACTGTGAGGTGCATTCAATCTACCTACTAACAAGCTCGAATCTGAAATTAATTTTTCAGGTGTCTTCGTGGGGCTCCACTGATATGAAATATGTTCTGTGAATTTGGCAAAAGGAACCAGGGAAGAAGATGGGAGGGGATGCCTCCAAGTCTAGAGCCCTTGGGTGGGAGATCCAAGGCTGACTAACAGCTGAATCTGTCACAGAAGCAATCTGTGGATAAAGGGTAGGCTGGGGGAGCCAGACACTGGGTTTTGACCCAAGAATCCAGTGTTTTGCTCAACTCTGCCCCAAACACCCGCTACAACCTTGGGCAATGCCCTTATATGTGAGGTCTTGGCTTCGCCTTCCATTATCAGCATGGAGTCACAATGGTATTTGTAGGATTATTTAGACCATGAACTTGTTGGAGAGGCCAGTATTGGGCTGTAGCACCTCCCAAAACACAAACCTGCTGCCCACCTGACTCCCAGGATGTTTCTGTCCTAACAACCATTTCAGCAAGCTTTGCAATGCAGCAGTTACCAAAATCCAGCCATAAAGCCCATTGCCACAAGAAGCACAGCAGAGCGATGAGTGAGCTGGGTCCTGCTGGCTCATGTCAACAAACACCATCATGCAATCATCACATCTGTTAATAAACATGATCTGTGGGTGAGCCAGGACATGGCTGCAGCCCACAGCAAACAAGCAGTGGGAGAAGAAAATGTTGGATGTGCTGACTCTGAGTCACAGTACAGTCATTTTCCAGCACCATCCAGCAAGGAGGCACATCCCCCAGAGCACATGGAGATCCCTCTGAAAGCCTCTTGGAGTTTGTGGGGTGGCTTAAGATGCCCTTTCTCTAATACCAGTTCAGCCTGGAAGATTAAATGTTCCTTATCTTATGAGTCTTCAGGATTCTAGGAGAAAAAATAGGCAGGTATTTTCTGTAAAGTGGAAGTTGTATTTGAATGTACACTTAATTTCTTTGTGATTGATATCTGTGTGTTAATTATATTCTATTTTCAGCAATACCTTTGCTGTCACAAGGCAGTGCCTTTTATCCAAGGAGTTCAAATTGAATTAGAGACATTAATTAAAGCTCTCAGCACTCTAGTAAGGCAGGCAAGTGCTGTTACTCTCATTGTTTCTTGAAATAAGAAGAAAAGAATAGAGCTGTATGTCTACTTAGCCACTTAAAAGGTAATTTTTATAAAGTGGGAGAGCTCAGAGTGATATATTTTGCACAAAATGATATTGCAAGGTCTGTTTCATCCCAGGGAGGCTGTGCAGCCCCAGATCCCTGCTATAAGCAGGCAGACAGGATGCAGGTGCTCTGTCTCTCCATCCCTTGCTGTGAACACTCCTCTGCCTCCTGGGATTTCCTACCTTTCTCCTAACCCCTGTACCTTTCATTTATCCCTTCTATTAGACCCAAATTGATCTCACACTCTTCCCTTCTGTTTTCCCGTGCTCGTTGTTGTGAACTATTTCCATCAGAAATGCAGACTCAGGAAAGAGAAATTACTGCACACATTATTTGCAGTGCAGGAATAAGTCCCCTATCTCTTTAAGCTTCATGCACCAATAATTCTTTCTCATGTCCCACATTTGGTTCTTGGCAGGTTGAGAGAGGTTTCTGCCTGCTGCCATTTACCAGAGGGAAGAGGCTAACAATTGCTATTTGTATCTGAAACACTTCTGCTCTTCTGCAACTTCACACACGGCTTTAGGATGCTGATAAATTAGTAAGAGACTGAAGTGTCAGGAGAGAGATGAAACAGCTTATGTTAGTTTAGAGCTCAACCCTGGAAAGTGACGAATGTCTGCCCTCATTTCAGCAAACAGATTAAGTGTACTCTTAATTTTAAGTACAGGATGTGCTACTCTAGATTTTATTCAGCCGTGCCTGCTTGGAGTTTGTTCCCTTAGATTCATGGACAGCTAATTGCTGCCCCACACCTTTATGATTTAATTTGTGGACCAATAACATTTCTGACCTGCCCCTAACTGAGAGATGGCCCGTGAAAATATTGGAAAGACAACACCCAGGAGCAGCTCTGTTTGTTCTTTGGAAACCCAGCCCAGCAACCCAACCAAGCTGGGGACACCTTCCCTCTGTCAGGGCCACAGGACTACAGGGAATGTGGAGGGAAAGGGAAGGCAATCTATCACAGCTGAAGTCATATGAACTGCTGTGGATAAACCTGAGCTCTGGGAAAACAGAATTTGGGCACTTGTGACCTAGATGTCTTTATAGCTCAGACTGCAGACACTGATATCTGACTGAGCCAGAGCTGGAGCTGCAACTCAGCAGTGACTCTGACTCTCTGGGTGACTGTGGCATACATCGTCGTAAAATCCCAAATGGTTGTAAAGCTATTTCTTTAGGGAAGTGGGATTTCGCTATTTCAGGCAGTGATTGGCTAATCCCTCCCCAAATCTCAGTAATTCTGCTCTGATCAGTGTCTAAATTTGCATTATTCTTTAACCACTCCAGTTTTTAAATATGCATGAGTGGTTAGACCTGGAGGATATTCATCAGCTGAAATATTTTTTGGGTAAGGAAAGGCAAGGAGAGAAGATGAGAAATACTTCTCCAAAAATACCAACAGAGTGCACAAATTCACTTAGCTTTTGCCAAATTGTTCATGCTGAAAAAAATAATGATTGGAAGATGTCAGTGTTTGGGTTGTGAGAGCTCCAAGATTTCCAAATCTCCATTTGAAACTACTGGAGCTTTTTCTTCTTTTGATTTGTATTTCCACTCCCTTAAGATTGAACAGTGATAAAAATATCACTTTTGACCCCAAATGACTTATAGGAGAAAAGATTTTTTCTTCTTTTCAGTTTATCAACACTTTGTTTACAACTTGTTGGAATATTCAGTGAACCAAAATCACCCCACAAACCCTCTTTTATTAATGCAGTTCAACTAGCAGCCTAAAGGGAGCAGTTTCTGTGCAGAAACTCCAATTATTCCCTGCCTGTCAGAGGTGAGAACGGCAATGATAACGGCTCTGTCCCTGCTCTCAGCTTGTTTGTCCCCACCCTTCAGCTAATTATAAATTCCTGGTGTGATGAGGAGGAGGTTGAGAGGTGGCTCCCAACCAAGCAAGAGTAGCAGGTGACTCCACCAAGTCACAAAATCAGGTGGTGCTGGACAGAGGGAGTCAAACCCCAAAAATCCTGATCATAAATCGGCTGGCCAAGGTGCCAAAGTCATTGCTCTGAATTCCAGGCTCCACAGGCACTCGGGTCAGGGCTCTGTGTGGAAAGGAGAGCCTTCTCACAGTGCTCCACAGGTTTGGAAAAAAATTAAAATAAATTTCTGCTCGTGCACACACACATGCACAGGTTTGTGGAGAAGTGTCTCAGGGTTATGAACATGGTGAAGGTCTAGAGGAGAAGCCATAGGAGAGGCTGCTGAGGTTTGTACAGACTGGAGAAGAGGGGATTCAGGAGAAGTTGTGGTATTCATGTTCCTCAGGAGGGGAGGTGGAAGGGGAGGCACTGATCTCTTCTCTCTGTGACCAGTGATGGGATCAGAGGGAACAGCTGGAGCTGGGCCAGGGTTAGGTTGGAGATGAGGGAAAGGTTCTTCCCCCAGAGGGTGCTGGCACCGCCCAGGCTCCCCAGGGAATGAGCATGACCTCAAGGCTGACAGAGCTCCAGGACAGCTTGAACACCACTCCAGAGAAGCCCAAGGTGGAATTGTTGGAGTATCTTGGGCAGGAGCTGAACTCTGCTCCTGGTGGGTCCCTTCCCACTCAGGACATTCCACACTCTACAATTCTGAAGCCAGTCCTGAACCCCAGACTGCAACAGTGAGTGCTACACAACCAGCAGGGCGGTCCATGCCCCAAAAAGCTCACAGTCTATTCAGGAGAGCAAGGACAGCAGATGGCTGGGGACAGATGGGGGAAGGCAAGGGAACAGTGAGCTAATCCCGCTCAGCGGGCTGCGAGCAGCGGTGTCAGCACACCAGCAGCCCAACTGTTGGCAGGAGTTTGATAGCTATTGTCACAAATGGGAGTTAAAAATAGGGAGACTGGATAATGAGCTCGCTTTTGTCGATGTTTGTGAGGAACTCCTCTCATTTGTGAAGTGGCAGAGATAGGATGAATATAGATGATAATAATAATAATGATAAATTGCACTTTTCTGAGCTGCTTATTAAAAAAAAAAAATATGGCAGGTGCTGAGCAGTGATTTCTATTAACCACTGCCCTGAACTTGAAATTATTCCTACTATTATTAAAGTGTTGTCCTAGCTAGAACCACTTCCCCATAATTTCTTTTAAGTTACACAAAAATGCAGCTCTGTCTTCTGTCTTTCTCGGTATTTATACACTTCATATCAAAGTCCAGTATTCGTACAAGTGTTAATAGATTTTTATCCTTGCAGTAGCTTTAGGAGATGGGGAAACTCTGTTTTTTTCCATTCAGCAGGGTGGGAATTGAGGCACGGGGTAGATTAATGGCTTGTTCCAGATCATTTTAGAGTTGCTTCAGGAATCCAACCGAAATCTCTTACATCTCAGCTCAGTGCTCCGGCTCCTTGCAGTACCCTTCCCACGCACCTCCATGCTACTATTCCAGAATTAGCTGGGGCTTGCCACAGAGCTGCTTAGAATTATTTTGGATTGCTCATTTCATGTCAGAAAAATGCCAATTCATCAGAGGCAAAACACTTTGTAGAAATTTGTTGATTTAAGGGGGGAGAAAAAGAAAGGCGTTTTGATAAAGTCAGCTTTTCTTTGGAACAGAATGTGTTGAGTGCTCCGTTTGGAAGGGATCGGTTCAAGATTGTGTTTTGTTTTTCATTACATGTTGAGTAACATACATTCAAAATCAAAATCAAGTGTTTTCTTAAGCTGTGTGTTTTGACTGAGCTGAAAGAGATTTTGTAATTTATGCACAAGAGGAAATATCCAACTTCATTTAATACTCTTCTTGCAGATTGGAAAAAGAAACACCTGCAAACCAGACACAATAAACTGAACAAAAATCATACTATTCCCTGCAATTTTTACTGGAAATTTAGGAAAAAGTAATCTGAATGCTCAGTTTAATAAGGCCTGTGCCAGAGTCCAGAAATCCTGGTTTTTGCTTTCGCAACTGTTCCATCCTTGTGCCATTCTTGCCATTCCAACATATTCCATTGCAACAATTGGGACCTATAAGCTGAGAGGCTGAGGGAAAAAAAAGTGACACCAAAACTCCTCTGGAGAGCAATAATGTAATATTCAATCCAAGAAAGTCAACTCATATCCCACACCTGACAGTCTGTGCAATATTTCTCTTCTGAAGTTCATTCCTGGGAAGAGACTTTGTCACCTGGGTCCCACATGGAGTGATCCCACTCCACAGGGCTTGGGAAATGCAAACTACCACTGCTTCTTTCAGTAAAAGAAGCTGAGGTTACCTAATCCTTGCAAATGATTTATCTTCCCATTTATCTTGTCCCCCTAAAAGGAGCTTAGACTTTGGCCAGGTTGTTGTGTTCCTTCACTCTTACTGGAGGAGCAGAAGGGGTTAAAATCTACAGGCCATTCCTCCTGGTACAGCTCCTGCTGCTTGGATAATGCCAGCCTGCCTGCCAGGATGAAAAGCACCACTGGAGCTTCCTCTGGGCACCATTATTTCGCCAGTGCTCAGCTGGATGGAGCCAAGAGCAGCAGGGGCAGCTGAAGATGGGAGAGAAAATGGGACTCTGAGTTGTCAGCTGCAAATTCCAGCCTTGGGCAGCTCCACCTTCCTTATCCCGCTGAGTGGATCAGGAATTTGCAGTGGCCATAAACTCTCTGTGCATTCAGTCCCCCTGGCTCCTGCAGGCGCTGTCCCAGACCCCTGCCAGGTACTCTGGAAGCAGGGTGCCACGGCTCAGGTTTCTGTGGGGCAGCAGAGCTGCAGGCAGGGCCAGGGTGAGCACAGCTGGTCCCTGATGTGGGCTCCCTATCCGTGCAGCTCCCTGGGGGATGACTCAGAGGTGAGCTACACAAATCTCTGCTTTAGGCATGCAGGGCACTGCTCTGAGCCTGGAAACACCCAGGGTCAGCCCTTTCTGCAGCCCTGCCACCCCACAGAGGAGAAGTTAGATGCACTGCACTTCAATTAAAGCTAGAAATGTGAGCCAGAGTGAGTATCAGCCCCAAATAACAACATTTCATGGGCAGCTTCTGCAGTACAAGTCAGAAATCTGGAGCGCAGGCTCTGCCATTGCAGGTTCTCCTGGAAAGTCTATTGAAGGCAATGAGCCTTGGGTTGGATCTCATTGCAAAAAAGATAATCAAATACCATATTAACTCTTAATTTGGAACAGCATATTAAATTAGAAACTCGCATTAACCTGGAGCTGCGTTTATATAATGAGAAGATTTAAAATCTGTGTATCATGAAGGTGGGAGAACTCCTACCCAAAGCTGTTCTCAGAAGCCCTGAATCCCAGAGCCAATCTACCTGCAGCACTGCATTTCCACCTATTCCCCAAGCCCTAAGCCTGGGATTTCCACTGGGACAGAAGGATATGTGGAAAATAAAGCCATCTCATCCTTACCAGCATTAATCTGTCAAGCACAGAAGGCTGGTACCAGCTAGACTCCAACTAAAGCCAAGAACTAGAAAATCCCAGAGGATACTGAGGATCTGCACTGGCATCACAAACATCTTTGCTCATCAGCGCACCAGTTCTGCAACACGGATATGCTAAAAAATTTAAAAACTGAAGGCATTCAGTCCTTTCTGGGATTAAAGTTCAACATCACTCAAGTCTGGGCACCTCAAACATTGCAGCCCTGTTACCCATGTCTGAGGCCACTTCTAGCTGCGAGCTTTATTTATTTCCTTCTCTGGGACTGTTCTGCTCTGTGCTTAATCCATCTCCAGACCACCTGGAGCGTTTGAGAGTCTTGGCTGTGATGCTTTTAGAAACGTTCTATGTAGAGCTGGTCAAAAAATTTTGACAGAACAGGTTTTTTTGCAGGAAAACACAGTTCCCTCCAAATTGAAATGTTGCACAGGAACATGTCAATTTGGACAAACTTTTTTCATGTTTCAAGTGTCAAAACAAATCATTTGGATTTTCTCTCTTAATTTCACTCATATTGAAATGTTTAATCTTGAGGAAATAAACACATTATTTCTGTGTTGTTTCAATTAATTTGTTTTGACATTTTTACATATTGTGTATTGTATTGATATATGTTTAGAATCCATTATATTTTGCAAAAAATATTTGGTGCTGTTTATTTTATGTATTATCCTACAATGCTAAACATTGTCCATAGCATCTTAGTGCTTCAGCACCACAGGAACAGACGATATCAATGATCTCAAATTATTATTGCTTTTAAATTTTTAGGTCATAAGAGCCTTGTGGGATCATGGTTCTCCTTCACATTGAAGTTTAAAAACAACCAACCACATATCAAAAGGCAGGAATTTCCCAAGGAAATTGTCCTTTTTCCAAGCAGCTCAATGACAGCAAAGTACAGCTCCTCTCCCCTCTGCACACCAGAAAAACAACTTCTCTACTTGTTGAAGAAAAAAAAAAAAATTAAAAAAGAAGAAGAAAAAAAATGCAGATTTTCCCAGAGTGGAAATTGTATGCAATGTTTTCATGAGCATCAGAGATTTTAAAGTCTGAATACCATTGACCTCCTGGGACCTCTGTCTTCCACTTACATGCTTCCACTTACATACATCCAAACCACTTACATATTTTTAAAAGATACATTCCACCTCTTTCTCAGAAGTCTACCTGGTTGGTTTTTTTTTCTTTTTGCTTGTTTGAAATCACATTTCTGCTCCCCTGCACGTAGCAGAGTGGAATCGCTCCCTGTGAATTTCTGCTGCCATGTCTGTGTAGGTGGTTGGAAAAGTGAGTTGAAAAGAAGGGCAAAGCAAGAGGCAAAAGGGAGGGCAAGAACAGCAGCACGGAGCTGAGCCTGCAACAAGGCAACTCCGTCAATTCCTCATTTCAGGGAGGAAAATGTCCCCGCGGGCCCCTGTGCAGCCACAGGTTCCATCAGAGACGGAAGCAGTGCTGGGTGGTTGGAGGACACAGAGCCCATTTTAGAGGTGGAGAGGCAGGAACCCTTCAGGGCTGATGGTGGTGGAGAAAGAGCAGAGTGTGGCTGTGGCAGGACCATTCTCCATCCCTTTTCTCCCTCTCATCAGGGTTAAAGGAAGTCCCAATATACACTAAGGGCTGCTCCTTGCTAAGAAATAATCAGTCCTCACTACCTCTCCCAGAGCTGTGTTTGTGCAGGGGGAATAAAAAGAAGCATCCCCAGCTTTTGGAGGTTTATTTCCAGTGGAAGAGGGGCTTTTCTGTCTGCTTTTCCCCCGAATGGGACATGCCTGATGTGCCAGGCTCCACGGCTGGAAATCTGAATTCCCCCATGCAGCTGCTGGGAGTGCACCTCTGCATGCAGATGTGCCTGGAAGTGTCCTCGTGCTCCAGCTGGCCTGTCACTATGGATTACAGCTCTTGGCTAAGGGTGAGCACTGCTGGAGCCTGAGACTTCCATTAAAAGCTGATGTTTCCACCTCCACGCCCCACAAATGGCTCCATCCCATCCCAGCTGACATTTCTGTGTGTGTGGCCTCATCTCTGGGGTGGGGAAGGAGCAAAGTGCCTCAATTTGTCTCTGTGTTAGGCAACAATGGAGCAAGTCAAAGGCAGGAAAGGTGGTTTGAGGATGATCAATTTTGAAAACTGTGGATAATTTACTTGGAAGCTGACCTTACCCCTTTTCACCAGCACTTCTGTAGTACTGAAGCCCCATCCCTGTGACAGCAACAGAACAACTGAGCATGGAATTACAGCCTAGAAGAGTCCTTGAGGGAAATGCTTCATTACTCCAAGTTACACTGTGGAGTGTCTCTTTGAAAGGAGGAATGCTCCTGCAGGGCGATATTGCCCATCCATGCCAGACACTGCAAATGGTTTGCCCTTCATTGCCAGAGGGTCTGAGGGCTGCTGACAGATCCAAAAGCATTGGACACTTGGCCTTTCCTCAATGCCAGGAGGAAATCACTGACCAGGAAGAACAGCACATGCTCAACCAGGCTGTACAAAGGAAGGCAAGAAGCTCTGGAGAAACTGAGAGCTATTTGTCGAACAAACACTGCAGCTTCAGCACAACCTGTGCACTTGGCCAGCACTGCCATCACTTGTGGGCAGCCCAAGGGGTGACTTCCAGTTTGGCAAGTGCCAGGTGCCATCACAGCTCCTCCTGCTCCAAGTGACACATTCAGAATGAGTGCCTGCAAGGCTTCCATGGGAATGCTGAGAGATTCACACCTTTGTGGGCTGGGGGAAGGACAGGACATGCTGAGTGGGACTTTAAAGTTTCCCTGGCATGATGTCCTGCCAAAGGGAGGCACAGTTCCCCTCCACCAGTCTGCATACATTCTCCTACTCACCCTGGATGGATCCTGCATGCCTCTGCAGCTTCGCAAAGTGACTCTGAAAGCAATTCAGAGCAAGCATCACATTTGTGTCTTCAACAGCCTGACTCCCAGAAAGATCCTGTGCAATCAGCTGACCAAATCCAAAAAACACCTCCATGGCTGGTCATGATTAATAAATTCTGCCTTGACATTCCCCAAGGCACCTAGCAGCTAGTCAGAGCTGCCAGAGAAAGAGACACTGCTGTGGGAAAGGATAAATAGCCTTTCCTCAACTGCAGACATCAAATTAGATAATAAATAGCTGGCTGGATACATAATTTTGTATGAGTGTTAAATTAAATGCAGAACAGGAATATAGCTGGCTTATCCCTGTAAAATCAAAGGTGTTGGGAAGGAGTTTCCAAATAAAAAACAAAAAGTGTTTGAGTCTGCTGTGCCCATGAACACATAGCCTGAAGTTATCTATCATGGCTTGTGTGACTGTTTACAATGATAGACAGCTATTCTTGGACATTTTGTTCCTGGTATAATATTCTCAGACCAGAGCAGCTCAAGGAAACTTCCCTCTAATTTACACCTCTGTCTTGTCCCTCCTCCTGCACACTAGACAACATCTTTGTTCCTACAGGACCAACACGGTTTGTCCTCACCACCTGTCATGGGCTTGGCCTGTGCTCCTCAGGGAGCTGCAAAACAAGGACTCTCCTACATCCCCCTTAAACACTTCAGTCCTCTAAATCCGCAGGTTTGCCCAGATTTTCCCAGTGACCACACTGCAGCGATAACCAGGGGATCCTGCAGGGCTGGAGGAAGCTGGCAGGACGTATGGTGACATCCTGGGCTCAGGTGGGGCCCTGTGGCCCAGAGCAGATGGCTGTGGAAGCCCTGCCAGCACTGTCACCCCTGTCTCACTGAATGTGCACATCCGCAGCTGATGTTACTTGAGCATCACCAGTCCCTGTGCACAAACCCAGCCACACAAATCCAGCACAGGGTGCCCTCGACTGAGCTCCTGTCACAGCACAGGGCAGGGGGCTGCTGGCTCCCCTTACACATCTTCCAGTCTTGCAAGTCTCTGCTCTGGCCCCTGAACCCCTGAGGAGACAAGTCCCACCTTGCAGATATGCTGTTGTTTTCCTCCTGAGACATTCAGTTCAGACTCTGCTCCTATGGCAATAAGGTTTCCAAGCAGGCAGGGGCTTCCTCTGCCTTCCTGCACCTTCGTCCAGAGTCTGAAACCAGTTCAGATCATCCCCTTCCTCCTTCTTTGCAGCTTTCCTTCACCCACCTTGCTCCTCCTTTCCCCACCACAGCAGGCACAGCCAAGACATGTTATTAACACTTGCCACTTCGTTAGCAATCTTCTCCAGGAAGAGCAGACGAGAAAAGAAGAAAGTGTGCAAAAATTGGAGAGTCAGGGAAGCTGGATTAAAGGAAGAGTAGCAAAGACTTGAAGGTGTGAATGAGAAAGCGCAGAGGTAGAAGGAGTATGAGAAAAACCTAATGGGTGAGAAAGAGATTTATAATTAATCCCCAGGCTGGTGAGAAAGCAGGGAATGGAGTCAACACCATACTCTTCTCTATATGGCTCTGCTCCTGATTTATTTAGACTTCAGACAAATCTTTTTACTTTCTCCTTTTATCTCCCATCACTCTGGACCCTTTGAGTATCTGGTATTTGAGGTAGGAATTGTCTTTAGCTGTGTGCAGCATAAAGGAAACTGCAATCATAGGCACTAAAGGATGTGAGACATTGTTTTTAACACGTCCTAAAATTAGGCTCAGAAAAGTGCTTGGGGATTGTCTGCCAATGTTTATTAATTCAGATTGAATTCATTAGATAGCTACTGTCAAAAAATGGGATGGGAAAAAATTAAAATAATCAAAGTACATGAGTGCATTGTTTCTTTATGTAAATGCTTTATGATGAGATGTTTATATAGTGGATCGAGAAGGAAATGTTTAAAAAACAAAACTGACCAAAAGTGAAATAATATGGTTATGAAAAAAATAAAAAGTTATTCATTCATGCACAATTTAAGTTTTGAAGTGATTTTCTATTCTCTTTTCCTTCTAGTCCCAAATATAAAATCTTTTCATTCTTCCCCTGCCACACTAATTATATTTAAATACCTAAAAGTAATTTGTTCCCTTCATTTTTTCTTCCAGAACTAAACTGATGGAAAAAAAAAAAGAAAAAAAAAAAAAAGGAGAGAAATCATTATTCACCTATTCCTACCAGGAATTCCAATAACTGTCTGTCAGATCTTCATAACAACATGAGGGATCTCAGCAAGGCTGAGTTTCCGTGAGTTCCTTAAGCTGACGACTTTCAGAGTCCTTTGCTGTCTTCTAGTCTAAACCTGCATTCATCAGAGAGCTTAAAATGAAATAATTAGATTTATGGCAAAATAGATGAGCAAAGCCCTGTATCAAAAAATGAGTGAAAAGTTCCCAGGAAATAATCTGAGAACGAATTTACTTTTTCCATTAGAAATTGCCATATGCTGCTGGTTTATTTTAAGACAGTGATACCATCCCTTTTCACTTTCTATTTCTCTGAATTCTGCCTTTTCACTTCTCCTGATTTTCCTCTTTCTTTTTTCCTTTTTTTTTTTTTTTTTTAAATAATCACCACAGAACCAAGCAGGCACAAAGTCCCTACAGAAAATTGGAATGTGTGATGTCCAAGTGCCTGTGACATAAAGCCAAAGAAAAAGCAGCAGAGCTCCCTCCATCAGTTATCCCTGACTTGAACCCCTGAAGAGCACTGAGAACGAGACACAGGCACAGAGGGATGGGAACAACCTTTTCCAGGGATCCTGCTACTCAGGCACTGCCTGCATCCATTTTTGTGTCTGTTTTCTCCAACACAGGACCCTGCTCACAGCAGTCTTGGTCCTGGAGGTATTTAGGGAGGCATCACTTGCTCAGCTTCCTGCACCCAGAGGTTTTAAAGAAAATTAGGTATGTGTGTAGGAATTGAGCATGTAAAAATCTCTGGATGTTTCCACACTGCCAGAGATCTCAGGTCCCTGTATTAGTTTGCTCTTGGAGTTTCTCCAGGAGGAAACAAGCTTCCCCTCAGAAGTAACCTGGTTCTGGGGATATTTTGCTTTATTAACATCAGTCTTGGGCAATATGAACAAGCACAAATCCTCCAATGGTTTATTGTCATCTTCCACAGTCCTGCCGTCCTGTCCCAGCAGATGCTGCACACTTGAACACTCTGCATGTGGGGCATGGAAAATGTGTCCTGAGTCTCTGAACACAAAAATACTGCATTACTGAGCTGGGATCAATCAGTCCTCATATCCTGTCAAGTGCCTGGAATTTTAAATTTACACTTAAAAATAAAATCCAGCTCTCCTGTGTCTCAGCTCTCCTGTTGATTTCCTTTTCCCCAAATGTTACCAATGGAGGTCTGGAGACCAGAGCAGTGATGTGCAAGGGCAGCGGAGTGTGTTTGTCCCCAGCAGAGTGTGTCTGTTTGTCCCCAGCCCTTCCATCCACCACTGCCCCAGCACCCCAGGGAGGGTCATGCCCCAGCATCAAAGGTCCCTGAGTCCCTGTGATGTGACACACAAGGGTTTGGAGACTGCACTTCACTGGTGTCAAGGCATTGCAGAAGAGCTGCCTCAGAGGAGCAGCAGTGAGGGGAAAAAAGTGCAGCCACAGACAAAAATCTCTATCTTCAAACTTTACAAAGTATTGAGAAGAACTGCAGGAGGATCCACTGGTAGGAAGGACCTATCAGCCTCTTCTGCTCCTCTATTTAATGCAGGCAATTTTATCATTAATTGCTATTTAATGCAGATGCTGAAGTTGGTAAAAAGATAATATGAAACATCAGCCTTGATTCAGCACTCTCAAAGCACAATGCAGGTCTGTGTGTGTATGTCTGCACTTGCAAACTTCACTTTATGTTTTGTGTATGTAAAACCCTCATTTCTGTCTGCAAGGGAGACAAACAGATGCAATTAGTGTGTTCTTCCCTTATCTATTCCAGTAAAAGGCCAGCTCTGCCAGTGATCTTAGGCAATGAGGAGAGAAATTAATTCAGGCCAGATTTCTGAAGAAGGAGCAATTTTACTGGGCTGGAGGGGAGAGAGAGGCAAACCAGTACTGCCTTTGCCCAGCACTGGAAACATAAATAGTCTTTGGGGGATTATATTTCCTGAGGATAGGAGTTGCTGAATTCTTTAAAAAACCCAGATTTTCCCTCATGCCAAACCTGGATCCAAGTTCCCTGGGTAGTTCCCATCCGCTGTGCAAGCTGGAGGCTCAGAGCCAGAGCACTGAGGGCGTTCAGCTCCAGTGCATGGAAACACACACATTTAAAAAGCTCTTCTGCACAGCTCCCAGCCTGAGTGACCTGCTCAAGGTCATATATAACATGTCAGTGACAGCACCATGATTGAACTATCTTGCTACAGCACTGCTTCATTCACACAGTGCTGCTGCATCCCAAAACAGTCCTCTGCTGCCTTCCTCTCCTTATCTCATCCTCCTTAGAGACACATCTGTCCTGTGCTCCATAAACCATAATATACCTATAGTCTTTTATTCACTGTCTGTCACTGGGCAGTTTTATTACAGATCCCTGAATTATCCAGCCTAGACTGCAATCTACTTATTCCTGTCAGCCATTCTCGCTTTCGACCCTCACCTCACCTTTCAGCCTTGTCAGTGTTTTAAGGCTTTCAGGTACTTGAAACGCAGGGACAATCCTGATTCTCAGGGGAAATCCAGCAGAATTTCACCCAGGCCAGCCTGCTGGTCTTCCTCTCTTTTATATATGCAGATGGCTGGAAATCAGAAGCTTGCACTAGTCTCTGCAGTCCCATTTGAACCAATCCTTCAAGAATACTAACAGCTGCCATTTTAGACCTCTGATCCCCATTCTTGCAATCCATAAAATTTTATTCCCCTCCTTTCTCTGCTCCTTTCATCAGAAATCAATCTTACAATAATGCAGGTAAATTGCAGTCCTACCTTATAGCCTTTTTTTTTTTTTTNGCATCTTTCTGCTGAATTTTGCAGAACAAAAACTCCCTGGTCCCTTCTTCCCAGCCCAGGCCAGGAGCACAGTAATCATCACACCTCCACAACACCTCACCAGCAGATTTGCACCTGCCACTCACATCCCGCTATTTTGTGCCATCCAGGAAGCAAAGGAATTGTTTGTCCCGATGTGGCAATTTGTCTGAGCATTGACACCTGCCCCACCAGCCAACTTTGTGCTCCCACCAGCCAGCTCCCCCCTTGCTGCTCCCAGTCACACAGCTTTATCAGAACTTTATCCCATCTATTGATGTGTTTTCCTCACAGCCATCAGCTGCCCATCCTTCACACCTTTCTACTTTATTGCCTGACCATGGGAGAACAGTTTCTGTGTTCACTCAGAGATGCTCATGGCCACTGCAGAAATGGCCCTCAGCAAGTGTCACCTGCTGAAGCTGAACTTCCCTGTCTGTGCTCAACAGCCTTGTTTTCTCTTCACCCAACCTCTGTCTTCAGAAAAAGAAAGAGAATGGTTGATGGGAGAGGAAAATTATGGGGAGAGGCACATTCCTCCTCCCTCCCAGCAGCATGGTGGTTGTGGGTGACCCTGGGCAGGAGGCAGGACTGTACCCAACAAAAGACAGTCACCCTGGGACCCTCAGGGGGATGGGGCACTGGGGAAAATATGGGAAGAGGACACAGCTCCATAGCTGATCTCTGTCCATCCTGTCACTCATACCAAGCTGCTTTGGTTATGTCTCAGGATTTTATGCACCCACTTATCTCTGTCACAGCCTCCCTGCATCAGCTTGGGCAGATTCTTTAAGGTGACACCTTACAAACACCTTGGAGGCTGATTTTCCAAGTGTTTCCCATATCCCATGGCAGTGTTTAAGCTCCTGTTTTCTATAATGTTCTGCTACCTTGCCACCAACTACTTTCAAAATCTGTCAAGGCAAGATTGCAAACTGAAATGCTTCCACTGACAGGATTTGAATTGTTCTCCGAGCCTTGTGCTGCGTTTCTTCTGGCACTGAGCAGAGGTGACAGCTTTCCCTGTTTCTTTTCTTCCTTCTCTATCCAGGCAGCAGGCCCTTGGGCACAGGGAGCTTGTATCCCTACGGGAGCTTGTATCCCTACAGAAGCTGGTGCCGGGAGACTCCAGGCTCACCCCAGCTCTGTGCCATCCCACAGATGCTCGTGCTGATAGAGGAAACCAAGCTGCGCAGCTCAGGGTCGTCACTGCCACCCGTAACCACCCGTTCCATGTCCTACTTCAATATCTGCTCTAATCACTGAAATTATTTTTGTGGGAGTTGATACAGAAGAAGAGATTGCTGGGTTGATATTCTGTCTGGCATTGATGAAAACCTTTTTATAATACCTTAATCCAGCACCCACAGAAGCAATTTGCTAATCTCTTGCTGACTTAGCTTCCAGTGAGATCGACCAGAGGCAGTCACATTACCTGGCCAACTATATTATGTTCTTTTTATACAAAGAGAAAATGTCCCTCCTGACCCCAGAAGATGGTCAGCCTTTGCTTTGAAGCCTGAGACCTGATTACCATTGTCCCAGATTGCAGGGCTGCAAATTCTATTAATTGCTACAAAGTTATGTAGCCTTTTACACTTCAAATCCATCCAGACTTTTATCTCAGCCACATCCTGCAGCAGGGAATTGTGTGTCTTCACTATGCACTGAAGAAAGGCCTATTTCCTTTTAATTTGCTTTAAAAGTTGTGCCCTTTAATTTTGATGTGTCCCCTTGTTCTTCTATCATCAAAGTGTTAAAATACTTCTGATCACTTTTCATTTTAACCTTCACATACCTTTGTACTGGAATCCAAATGTCCCTTCTCACTCCCAGCTTTCCCAGACTAGATGAACTATTATTTCCAGGCTTCCCTTATTTAACTTGTTAATATTTGTAAAGCAATTTAAAATGTATTAATATGGTTCAATTATAATATCACTTCTATTTTCCATCCTTCCTTTTAATGTCTCAAGTGTCCATCTAATTTGCCATCAATCTCCATTGATTCTCCCTCTGATGATATGTTAGTCTTTATAATATCCCAGGGAATATTTCTTCTGCCTTCCTGACTAGCATTTTGGAACAAAGAAGCTGAACACTGATGGACCATAAACATGATTCACTCTGCACTCAGCATGTGTATGGATTTGCTGTTGCTTGAGCTTTGGTCCTGGAAATCAGTTTCATTATGTCCATGGGGCCGTAATTAAAAATTTATCTGTGTGATTCCGATTGCAGGATTAGACTCTTTGTGGTTCTGATTGCTCTGGGCCAGTAACAATTGAGTCCAGGTGTGAAAAAGTCTGTATTTTTTTAACTTTTAGCAATATCTGAGCACTCAGTGACAAATCCTGCAGCAGCAGGGCCTTTCAGACAAGAGGAGTGATTTTGACATCTACCCAGTCACAAAGAGGGGAGAGAATTGAGATATGGTTATTCACCCCTTCTCTTTCCCATAGAAAGCTGAGAGACACCCAAGGAAACAATGTGTTACTAGATCTAAACCCTTCCCCCCCAAAAAATACTTCCATAGATGACTTGTAACTTACTCCAGTACTGCAGAATGTTATGAAAACACAAAGCATGAAAGGAATCAATAAAGAAATAGTCACACACAGAATATTCCATGAGGCACTGCGGATGACAGTCCTCAGACAACCACTGACTGCATATCCCCACACAGCTGAAAGGTTATCCCTGGAGTAACAGTGCTCATCCATGTCTTTCTGATCCCTTTAGTGTCCTATTGTTGTGCTTAGAACACTTCTCAGTTTTTTTCCAGGCTTAACAAGGCCCAATCCAGCTTCATCAGCAAAATGTATCTCTCCTTCAACCCTCATCCTCCAGCAAATTCCCTGAGCAACACTTCCAGTTCCAATCAGTCTTTTCACCTTAGCTCTTCCCCCCAAGATGCAAATAAAAGGATTGATGCACATGTATCTCTAATTGCACAGAAAGGGTTTTATCTAAGTATTTCTAGAACTCAAATTTCTGCTCTTTGGTTCCTTTAGGTAAATATTGTGGGAAAATCCCAACCAGTCTCTTTTCCCTGGTTGACCAGATTTATCTATTCAATGGCCTAAAACATGGTCCATCATTTTCAAATACTTTACAATTCTCTTTTAGGAGAGTGGAAATGGCAGATAAACACATTATCAGCACTCTCCAGCATAAAACAGCAAAGCCTGGAGTTGTTTTGCAGAAGCAACTCCGAATTTGGACAACATGACAATAAGCAATTCTAGAAATAGCTGCTCATCTTAAGGCTATGTTATAGGGGTCCTTGTTGCTGCTTTCTTCTCTCTGCTCACAATTTTAGCATAAACACTGTGCTGCCTTTGTTAGTTCTTCCCTTTGACTTTCTCAGTATTCTTCAGTCTCAGCTTGTCTCTCCTAAGCTCTCGCTACTCCCTCAAATCACACTTTTGACTTTGACTGCAAACCGCCCTCAGCACAGAGCACTGTGGGAAATGGCTGGAACAACATTCCTGGTCCAGGCAGGGAGGTGGTCTGAGCCAGGAGGGACCCAGAGCCCCATATGTACCCCAGCATATGTCTGAGGGCTCTGCTTATCCGCTCACCATCTGTACCTGCCTGAGGAGCAGCCACGTGCCAAGAGCAGCCCGGCTGCTCCTGCACCCGTGTCCTGCCCTGCTGGTGCCTGTGCCACTGAGCCCAGGAGTCCAGCTAAGGACTCACACCTGCTCATCCTGGTCTTCCTGCCTGCTCTGCCTCTCCCAGCCTCCTCCCTGGCGTCACAGCTCATTTCTGGTCATTCTTCCCTAGTTAGTTTTAGATGCTTTGTAATTTTCTACAAACTCCTTTCATTTGTTTTTCTTCCTGCAGCCTCACCTGGAATGTGCTGCCTGCACAAGGTTTTAAAACTCACACTCCCTGTCTTCCACCCTGCTTAGCAAGTCAGCATCTGCAGCTGCAAGGATAAATTACCACAGACGTCTCCAGTGTTAGCAATGTATCTGACAGCCACACACACAGCCAGGGCAGGGTAAAGAAATGGCTAAATGGGATCAGATGTGCCGACTCAGGACTTCTGGCCAAAACTGCATCCAAAATCATGATGGACACAGTGGAGTCCAGAGCACAGGCCAGGTTCTAAATCACACTCTAAATCAAAGCCTAAGGAAGAGATCCTCACTCACCACAGAGCCAGTTAACAGCCCTGGCTTCGACAGGCTGTGATGATTTACAGCAAGAGGCTGCGAGCTTTCCGCGGGAACTTGCTGTACAACATATTCCAGCTCTAACATGCAAAGATATAAAAGTCCAGGCTGTAAGAAGAGCTGTTGTAAGGCTTCAGGATGTATCTTCTCTAAATACCACGGTAAAGGATGTACTTCCTATCAGGATAGCAAATAGATAGGTCCCAGGCATGAAAAAACTACAGGATCCAGAGCTATTCTACTGGAAATTGGGAGTAAAAAGAACAATGGGAGTGAGGGCTCCCTCTACTCCTATATTCTCTTTTGATATCCATCCAAAAGTCCTGGAGAAAATTGATGGGGTTTTGTTGGTTTTCTGGAGCTTCTCTTATGTGTGAGGACCTCTCATAGCTTGGTTTGCAAGCTTGGTGTGTCAGCTCTGAGCTGGCTTTGCTGTAATTTGTGACTCTCTAGGAGGGAAGATGTCTCTGTGATGGAAATACTCCCCCGAATGGTGCCCACTGCTAACACACACACATACAATGGTTCTAGGGCTGCAAAGCTGCACTGGTGCTTCTGGTACATCAGCTTCTACCTCTGCCCAGCATTTCCATCAGTGAACAACAGCATGTGTCTGGCAAAAACAGTTCACTCCATCCTCCTCTGCAGGTGACCCTCTCTAGATTATTCACTCCTCTATGACTTACTGTTATTCCTATTGCCTCTGGAAGAGGTGATCCATCAGCAGTGCAACTGGTTATTTTTCCAGAACAGGTGCCAGGAATCACCTGTGTGAGAGTTCAAGCACTGGGGAATTCTATGTCAACACCCAGAAACATGCCACCAGCACTGGTGCCCCTGTGGGTCCCACTCAGCCAGCACCACAGCAGACATAGTAGAGGCTCTGTGCAGAGCTGAGTTCTACCAGCTGCATCGTGAAGGCAACAATAAAATGGATGTAGAACACATGACTTCTGAAGAACAAATAGCAAAAATAAATAAGCATCTTTCCCCTGTGAAGCTGCATGCAGGTCCTGCCTCAAGGCTGCAGGAAAACAGCTCGCCAAGCAGGGGTCTGTAAATGTTGTGTTAAACTCCCCAGCCCAGGCTCAGGGGAATCCAGAGCCTGACTCTTCTTTTCTTTCCAAAATTACATGCTTATATACACAGTTTATGCCACCTCCACTTGGGATGTGACCCAGCATTCCTGAAATAAACTTAAATCCTTCAGTAGCCTTCAGCTCAGTCTAAATCAGCTGCTCCTCTGATTTGTGCTCTTTCTCCCATTCCTCCCTCCCACTAGTCAGGACTTTTCCTTCCCTGGCACTGCATAGCTTAGCTCATCAAGCCAGCAACAGTTGTCCTGTACCCACTCCAAACCCTGAGAATGTCACCTCATTTGTCTGGTCCATCTCTGCCCATCCTCTCTCCAGACAGAAGTACCCAGTAGATATATCCAGTTTACTTCCCCAGGTCTCTCTCCTTGATGACATTTCCCTTTCCCACACCACCTGCAGCCACAAGCCCACTGCAGCCCTGGCCAGATGTGCTCCAGGCCCAGCACATCATTTGGATGTAGCCATGCAGAGGCACAGCAAGCAGGGGAAAACGTTCTCTGGCATCCAAGAACACTATGGAGTACCACACATCGCCGGGAGATGTTTCACCCTGACTCAGCTCAACACCATTCTCTAACTCGGCATCCTGCTCTGGCAGCCATCTTCCAGGGAAGAGGAAGAACCACAGCACCAGACCCCAGCCCATGGATCAGTTTAGAGGCCAGATATGTGTGTGTGTGTGTGTGTGTGTGTGTGTGTTTCTCCCTTTCTGAAAAGCTTCTCTGTGTGGCCTGGAAGGAAATGGGCCAAGGTCCTTATGGTTGTTAAAAATCTCATGATACTTTTGCAAAGCAGGATGGTGTAAATCAAACAACTGGGCATAAGCTCCCTTGGTCCTGGTAATTTATATTCTGCCTCACTAAGTTCATCTCTGCACTTCCAATGCATGAAGTGATTTTTTACTTCCCCTGTAGTATTTGCTGGCACAGAAAAGCTGCTGGGCTCTGTCCCAGAAGTATCTGCATTTCATCACCGGGTGAACGATCCTTGCACGCACCGGGCCGGCTCCCCGAAGGCTCTGCTTGCCCCGCTGCTCCGGAGCGGAAAGGGACGCGGCCTGCACCCATTCAGCCGTACCTGGGCTCCAGGAGCAGAGCCCCGCCGTCACCGAGCACCCACCCCTGGCCCCTCCGCCTTATCCGCCAATAGGGATGGGGCGGGGGATGCGAGCAGGGATGCGAGCAGGGATGCGGGCAGGGATGCGGGCATGATGATGTGAGCAGGAATGATGCGGGCACGGATGATGCGGGCAGGGATGAAGTGCAGGGATGAATTACAGGGATGCTGTGCAGGAGTGATGTGCAGGGATGCTGCGGGCAGGGGTGCGGGCGAGCGCCGCTCTGCTCCGCGCGGCTCCTCGCCCGGCGCTGCGTGGAGGCACAGCGCCCCCTTCTGGGACCCGGCGGAACCGCCAGACCGCCGCGCTGGCACAGCGGGGCTGTGCTGGGCTGAGCGGGGCTGTGCTGGGCTGAGCGGGGCTGTGCTGGGCTGAGCGGGGCTGAACGGGGCTGTGCTGGGCTGAGCGGGGCTGAGCGGGGCTGTGCTGGGCTGAGCGGGGCTGTGCTGGGCTGAGCGGGGCTGA
>VWYP01013112.1:1355263-1412772 GCA_013400435.1 Pycnonotus jocosus
CGGGGAGCTGGGCTGGGCGGGGCTGTGCGGGGCTGGGCTGAGCTGGGCTGGGCTGAGCGGAGCTGTGCTGGGCTGGGGTAGGCTGAGCTGGACTTATCTGGGCTGAGCTGGGCTGGGCTGGGCTGAGCTGGGCTGGGCTGGGCTGGGCTGGGCTGAGCTAGGCTCTGCTAGGTTGGGCTGTGCTGGGCTGTGCTGGGCAGTGCTGGGCATGGGGTATGTTCCCTTCTCGGGGAAAGGAATTTCCTCATTCCTGATTCCTCCCCGATTTACCGCCTCCGAACGCCGTGTCTCGCGGTACTCAGAGGGTTTTTCACCCTCATTTAGGTTCTTCAGCGATTTTTCCCACACAACCCCGCCACCCAATCAATTTTTTTCCTGCTTTCTGCAGGAAATCTGCAGATGATCTCTGCATTAGCTGTAAATACCAATTCTTGGATCAAGTCTAGAAATCCACATCCATTCCTGGAGGTGGGCAGGAGACTGGTTCTGGAGTCAGTTCCTGCCTTGTTCTGCTGAGCAATGCACCTGGGGAAGGTTCTGGGGCTCCTGCCTGAGCAAAGATGGGAGGATTTGGCTTTGAACTATTTCTGTCACACAGACAACAATGACTATTGTCTGCTGGCAGACCCATTCCCACGTAGTGTTTAGCATCCGCCTTACACATCCTTCCAGTGTAGTAAACAGTGGTGGTTAGGAGGGAACAGAGACACATTCAGTACCTTTTTTTGGGGGACACATTTTGCCTAAAACAAGCCAATTCACCATATGTTCCTCCTCTCCAAAGTTTTAACATGGACTTTAGTCAGCCTCATTGTATCCCTGCTCTTAGAGGCTTGTCTTTTCACTAGGCCCTATGGAAAGAGGGGAAGATGAGGAAGGCCAGGAGGGGGTGTTAAACACCTCTAACACCAGTGACATCATCTCTCCTGTGCCCACTCTGTCATTTCTGATCAAAGGGGCAAGCAAAGGGAGGATCTGTCCCCTGAGGATGGGAGGATTTTTCTCTGAAGCAGGGTAAGACTGAAGCAGAGCCTTGCATTGTGTGTTTTAGCCATGGAGAGTGCTCACACACACTCTCACACATTAAAAAGCTATGTAACTCCAGCAAAGCTCTTCCCATACTCCCAGACTCCAGCTCGTGAGCAGAGAAGGCATGACGACTATGGAACTGCCACCGCTCCCCCAGCCATTTCCCTGCTTCCCTGCCTGCTGCTCCTCTGCCTTTCCAGTAGTGAACCCATTCCTGAGTCCTGGGAATCTGCAAAGAGCCATGAAAGAAACGTAGGCACACCAAATGTAGAGGGTTTTCTGCTGAGTTGCAAAAGGCTTTGGAGTCAGACAAACCCCAAATCAATGCCTGGAGCCAACTAAAAGAGAGAAAGCTCCACTGGAAGAGCAAACCACCTACTGCGAGCCCTGCAAAGAAGACAGCATGTGTGTGCTCATGTGAACTTCTGAAGGCTTGATTTACATAATAAGAATATCACCAATGCAGCTATTCCTGCACACCCCAGTGTGTGTGGATCCCAGCTGTGTGGCTGAGCATGCGGGAGCCACGAGGCTGCAGAGGTCTGAGAAGCTGTGTCTGAGCACGGGCTGGGCTCTGGGTCCCACGGCATGCACTGGTTGTGCTTGGCATGGACATGCTCCAGCAACACCACGGTGGCTTGTCTGGAGTGTGTGCGAGGGAGAGAGTCCAGGGCTTTCTTTCTGCTACTCACAAGCAGAGCTGATCGATATTTTTCCTTTATAAGGAATCTTTCTCAAGAACCTTTCATGTTCCTTACACCAAAGCCACATCTCCTCTTTACTAGCTCCTTCCTTTCTCTCACTGTCTCCCAAATACTTCTCTACAACTCCTGGGAAAGCAGATTTACTGCTATGAGGAAATTATTATTACACAGCCAGAGTAAAGCATGAAGGACCCTTCTGTCCTGCCTAGTGCAGATGTCAATCACACGGGTAAATTCAAACACCAATTCTGCCAGCATTTCATCTACTGCCAGGTTCTCTCCATGAAGAGGAGACTATCCAAGACGAGACACCTCCTCCCCTTCCCCACCTTCAGGTAGCAGCACGGGGGAACTCTCCAAAGCCAAAACATGCACACCTCTACCCCCCTCCTCTCTCCAGATCGTCTCTGGGGCTTTAGACCCAGGCTGTGCTGGACCTCGGGGATGATGCAATGGCAAGGAGATGCCCTCCATCCCGCCATTTCCCAAGGACTGCAAAAAGGCAAAGTTATGCTCTACACCAGCCTCGCAAGCAGCACCGAAAGGGGAAATGAATGTGGGGAAAACCCATCTCCAGCACGGTGTGGTGAGCTCCCCGCCATCCCTACCCTCACCCGGCTCTGCCGCTGTCTCCCATCCCCGCTGGAAGTAGAGGCAATCAGCCCAGTGTGGGATTCGAGGCGACAGACTTTCCTTTTCCTCCGCGATTTGCTTGTCACTTGCGAAAGCGGAGCAGCGGATTAAGTGGAGATGACACCATCTCCTTGGGGACGGTCTCCCCCTGCTCCGGGATGTATCGATACTCCGGAATACAGATGGATCCTGGCTGCCTCCCACCCCCACCGCCACCTCCGCCCAGCCGGGGCTGAACCCAAATGGCCGGGCATCCTCCGGAGGGTGGGGGGGCTGCCCCAGCAAAAAGCAGCGCTCCCAACCTTGCCAGTGCGCGAATCTCGGCCCCTCGCTCAGCGCAGCGCACGCAGAACGGCTCCTGGAGCTGCGGGACCTGGCCATCCAGCCCCGCGGTCACTCGGGGACCTGGCCATCCATCCCCGCGGTCACTCGGGGACCTGGCCATCCATCCCCGCCGTCACCCGGCGCTGCCCAGGGCGGGGGTGCCGCCGGGGGGGCGCAGGGGCCGCGTTACACAACGCGCGGCAGGACGGGGGAGCCGGCCCCGGGCAGGGGCAGCGCCGCAGCCGCAGCGCAGCGCTCGCCTTACCTGATGCTAATGTCCCTCTGTGGCGGAGATCGGCTCGCCCGCGGGTTTTATTCGGCTCGGTAGGAACTTGTGGGAGAGCTTTTCTGTCCAGCTCGCATACTGGGTGCGGGGCTGATACTGCAGGCGTGAAAATCCTGGGGCTCTAGCAGTCCTTTTCATGCTCAGACAGAAAATCCCCTTCCTTGATCCAGATCGCGGGCATTAAGGGCAGAGGCAAGGAAAAAAAATCCGCTTCTCTCCTTCTTCCTTTTCCTTTTTCTTGCCTTTTTCCCCCCTGTCCTGTACCCCCCCCCCTCTTCTGCTGCTCAGTTCGTAGCCATCGGGGGAAAGAGCAGAGGCAGCAGGGAGAATGGAGAGGGGGTTAGAAATAAAAATGAAAAGAGCTCCGGGAGAGAAGAGAGAGGCTGGGCTTGCCACCGGAGGAGGGGCTTAGAGCGGGCTGGAGAGGATGAATGGGGAAGAGGAGAGCAGGGCGGAGCCCCAGCCTGGCCATTTTATTCTAAGAAGTGTTTTGTACATAATTAGAGAAGGGGAGGGGCCGGGGACAAAAAGGAGGGACTTAAGCTCCGGCCAGACGGAGCCTGGGCCTCGGGAAGGGAGGGTGAGATCGGGAAGGGCCGGGGGATGCGGCTGAAACTTGTCTGCCGAGGGAAGATCCGAGGGGCTTTGGGCAGGAGGCTACAGCGGGGCCCGTTCCATTCCAGGAAGAGACCATCTATTTAAATTTTTTTTTTTTTTTTTTTTCACCTCCACTCCTTCAGTTTTCTCCTCGCGGACCCGGACAGCGCCTGGCTGGTACGGCCGAGTCGGGAACTGATGGGAGAGCAGGATGAGGGATCCCACTGAGGACATCCCTCCTCTCCTGGGGGAGCGTGGCCGAGGCCGAGCCACTCCCCAGCCCCGGGCGGGAGCGGTTCAGCACCGCGGACAGCGCCGGCCGTGCCGGAGAGCGGAGCCGAGAGGAGCCGGGCCGAGATGAGCCGGGCTGAGCCGATCCTATCCGAGTCGAGCCGAGCCAGGATGAGCTGACTCAGGCTGAGCTGAGCCGAGCAGAACCGAGCTGAACTAACACTGGAGGCAGCCGGCTGCGCTCCGGGCCCGGCTGTGCACTCCGGGTGAACGTCCCACCGCTGGGCGTGGAGATGGCTTGGGGTGACGAATGGAGATGGGGCTGATTCAAGGGCGTGACCCACCCAGGTAAACCTCAGCAGATCAGCAAAACAGCCCAGGGTAGGGGCAGAGCTTAACAGCGCTGTGATGTGAGGCTTCCAGACACTGCCCCTGGGCTGGGCTGGGCTGACAGAGGGAAAAACATCAGCGACCTCGTACAGGGTGTGTGGAGCAAGGAGGGCAATGGGAGATGCCCTCCTTCCTGCAAGGACACTCTGTCCTTCTCTCACACATCCCCTGTGGCTGCAGAACATTGTCTTAAGCTAAATCTTCAGCGAATCTTTCCCAAGTAGAGTTAGAAGCTGTTTTGTTAAACTCCAAGCTGCTCCAATACGCTGAAGCTTAGCTTATCTCAGTTACAGAGTACCCAAATCTCCTGACTTTCCAAGTGACTGTTTCCAAATCACTTTTCCAAGTGACTGGTCAGCCACAAAGCACACTTCCTTGTGAGCTACCTTGGATTCTGTCACACTGGCTCAAATAAAAGACTGAAATTATTCTCACAGATCACCTTGGTGCAAGGCCACAGAGAAAACTCCACAGCAGGGAAAATTCGTGACTTGGGCCTTACACAGAACATATAAACAAGGTCAAAGCCCTTGTTTAAACAAATAAATGGTGCTTGGGGTTACCATCAGTGTGTTTGTTCACTGATGCTCTTGGCATTTACCAGAAACAGAAGGGGAACCCTAGTGTCCTACATGAGGCTGTTTGAAATTAAAGCAAAGGCTCCATGAACCTGCAGTGCAGCCACGTGGGATTTGCCAGCTCTACCAATGCTACAGTTCTGGGTGTCTTTCCTCAGTATGCCTGAGCAGGCTTCTTTGATTTGCTCTGGATTTGGCACCATCCAGAATGATATTTCAGATTCCTGGGCAGAGGGAGAGAGAGAAAACAAGTGAGATGACACTCTTCAGGCACTCAAAGGTCTTACAGACCCAGGGAATATTTCATCAACCAACGGCTGGGGCTGTGTCAGGGGAGGGTTAGTTTGGAGATCAGGAAAAAGTTCTTCCCCCAGAGGGTGCTGGCACTGCCCAGGCTCCCCAGGGAATGGGCACAGCCCCGAGGCTGCAAGAGCTCCAAGATGGTTTGGACAACTCTCACAAGGACAAGGTAGGATTGTTGGGGTGTCTGTGCAGGGCCAGGAGCTGCACTGGAGGATCCTGTTGTGTCCCTTACAACTCAGGGTATTCAATGATTCCACAGATAATTCTGTGATAAAAACTTTCTATGAAGTAACAACTCCATCCAGAAAGTCAAAGTCAATCAACTCCTGGGGCAGGTGTACTGCCTGGAAATAAGATTTTTCTATCAATATTATAAAAATATAATTAGAGGAAAACATAAAGCCATGCAAAAAAGAGTAGTTTTGCTTACAATTTTCTTGCCCAGAATATTTTCCCTGTCTGCTCCCCAAATCGCACATCCGCTGTTTGCTGCCTTGTTTCCTGAAGCTGTGACTGTCTCTGTATCGAAAGAAGATTATTTGGTGCATTGAGTATTCAACATGTTCTCTTACAGCATTGTTGTGTTCAATGAGCTTTGCTCATCTGAATGGACACTCACTGCATAGTCCACTGGTTTAATTTGCTGCTTTGGAAACCTAAGCAGGTTACAGCATATTTGGCTATGTGTCTGTTCTTATGTGTCAAAGATAAGTTTTCTGGATGCCGTTTTTAAAAACAAAATTATTTCACTTCAGTAGCTTTCTCTTTTCAGTGGTCTCTTCTTTTTAGTCTTGGGTATTTCAACTCACCTTCTCCCTACAATGAACAAAGCCTTGATCCTCACCCCAAATCAGCAAAGCTCCTTTGAACAAGGATTTCTATTTCTTCTTCCAGTAAGGAATTTTTTTTGAGGTTTTAACAGTTTTAGCACACCCAATCCTCACTTTTTTCACCCTTCTTTCCACAGATGTCTTAAAAGCAATATTTGGACTTCTTTAAACTATAATATTGTTCCCATGATGAAAATAGAAACCAGTCTAAGGAAGGAGAACAGAAACCCACAACACGCAGGGTGAAAAGAGAGAGCAATTTGCATGCACTGGGCAAACAAAAAAATTATGGTTCTGATGAGGATGGGAAAACAGTAATTTGGACTCTTTATTAGAAGTTTAGGAAGAAATCACATGGAACTGAGAGGTCTAGAAAGCAGAGAAGTGTCCATGTTGCTGCCACAATTATGGACAAAGAGGTTTCCATGTGGGTTAACCCCAGTGTTCAGCTCAACACAGCACAGCCATCCCCTCACTGCCCTCCAGCCCAAACTCCAGGGGTCTGGGGGAAGAGGAAAGGGCAAATAAAAGTAAGAAAACTTGGTGGCCAAGAGAAAAAAACTTAAAAATTGTAAGGAGGGGAAGATGACTAAAAGAAAACAAAAGAAGTGAGACAAAGGCAAGCACTCACCACGTCCCACAGGTAGAGCAATACCCGGCTGGATCTCAAACAAAAGATGACTAATCTCATTGAAATCCTCTTTTTCCCCTTTTCATTGCTGAGCAAGATGTTCATTATCAAAATCATCAGTTTGTTAACAATAAATGTTTGGTCACAGACCTACAGCAGGATCCTATGAGCTGCTATAATGGAAATTCACTCTACCCCAAACAGGCCAGCACAAAGTGCCATTATTATCTCTTGCAAAAGGAGCTATATGTGCCAGCTGCACACAGTGAATTCCTCATCTCTGTTTGAGATTCTACAGCAAAACTCACTCCAGAGTCCCATGAGCTGCTGAAGATATTCAGACTCCACTCTGTGTTCTTCTTGTGCTACTGGCAAACTTTTCTTTTCCACATATCCTGTTGTGCTGTCCTCCTTGAGGATGCACAATGTATTCTTGTCAAGGTTTCACAGACTTCATTGTTTATTACAGGCTAAAAATGGATTAAACTTGTTTTGTGAGCATTGTATTGATATTCTGGTGCTCTCCCAGTCTCTTGTGAAATATATTTCCTCTTTCTCCTTTGCAAACAATATCACAGCACACAGTGATCTTATACTGTGCTTTGTGCTGGCTGCAGAGATGTCCTGGGCACCAACCAGATTCATCTGCTGCTGGTATGCCTGAACACCTGGATGAGTGTCTCAGTGTTCCCCAAGAACAGTGGGTGACACAAAGGGCTCTGTGGCCACACAACCACCAGGCTGTTCTAAAGGATGGCAACAAAGGGCTGTGAATGGGCTCAAGGATCAGGCCAAGAGGCATGGAGCAAACAGAACTTGTTTCCATCATGCTCAAATGCAGAATTAAAGGTTTAAGCTAAGTCTTCAGCAGTGGTTGGGGTCCCTGACCAAGACAAAATGCTGGCAAGCCCCAACAGAGTGAGAAGAAGTAGTTGGGAAATATTTGGGGTTTTTCAGGTTTGGGGTTTTTTTTCTAAAAGGATTTTCTGATATCTAAGTTCCCCTGCATTAAACTGAATCCTCATCCTCAGTGCAGTTCTTAGATACCTTAAAAATTCTGAACTCATCTTTCCAAATAGGTGCTTCCCTGTCTTTGCATTGTTCCTAAATTAACAGATCTCAAATTTATCAGTTTAGATAAATTTCTTTCCAGGTTCAAACTAACAAAGGCAGAAATGTCCTAAATTCAGAATCAAACTCCAGCTGTCTTGGGCACCCATCTTTCAGGACACTTGTTCTAAGCACCATGAGCTTCTGTTCTGGGGTTGCAGAATGAGATTTTCAATTTCCTGAGATCCAGCTTTCTAATTAGCTTTTTCAGTATTTTGTCCTGCTGCTCTGCTTCTTAGGACATGTCTTGTGAGAAAGAAGTAATAGTGATTTGTCTTTCACTGAAGTTTAAAATAAGGCAGTGACCACTCTGAGGTCAAACCTAGGAAAATATAATGGGCAGAAAGAGCAGTGGGAGTTGGTTGTTTACCAGTTCCAAAGACTATTTCCAGACTGTGACTGATATGACAGCTCCTGGCCAAGACTAGAGGATACAAATTAATGATTTGATCCACTGGATTCGTGGGGAATTAGAACAGGCCAGACATTTGGTTTCAGGTATTCATCTAAACATTCTCTGCAGTTAACAGAAAGTGGTAATTTTAACTCTACAGGTGTAATCTTCCTGTTATCCTAGACAGTGTCTTTGACATGGCTTGAATTTCCTTTCTGAAATTGTCTCTCTCTGTGTTGATTCTAAAGGGAAGCAAATCAGTGCTTAGATGAATTCCTAAATTTTAGAAGGATGAAGCCATAGGATTTGAATATGTTCCTTTAGAGCTTGCTGTGGTGCATGGAAGAGCAAGTAAATGAACTTATATCTGCTGATTTTCCCATTTAGGCATGAATCCATATTCTTTATTAGCAGTCTTTCATATTCACCATTGTTGCTATTGTGTGGGACCAAGCACAAGTCATCAGTATTCATCACCTGCGGTTTAGTTTCCTTCTGAACTTGGACTGCGACTTTCAAAAGGGAACTACTTGTAACTCCCAGCCCATCATGAGCTGCACAGAAGGCTTCAAGCCTCACTCTGCCTCTAGCTGCAATCACTCAGCACTTCAGACCACTCAAAAAAAAAAAAAAAAAGATTGGCAGATGAAACCCACGTGCAGTCAAATGCAGGGACTAGAGTGCTCAGTGGTTTTTTTTTCTTATTCCTCACTCCAACATATCTTGTAACTGTTTCATATCTCACAAAGGCCCCGTAAAATTCACTGTGAAGGAGATGGCAAAGCAAGAGGCGTGAATATTATGAAGCAAGCATGAGAAAAAGAGGGTTTAGCTTGATTAACAGAGCTGCAGAAGAGCCCCTGTCATCCGGAGTCTAAGTTAATTCTGATGAGCGTGAGAGGGTCAGTGCTTCTGTTCTGATTTCCCCTCCCAGCAGGGCTGTGCCGAGGTCCTACATTGGATGTTAGCACGGAACAACGGTGCCACCCCCAGCAGAAACCTAAGTCATGGCACAAACACACATCCCGTGACTGTTCAATTGATCTGACCCATGCTAACTGTCTGGGAGGGGTGGCTCTGTCTTTTTCTCCCTGGGTTATAAAACCAGCCAAGTCACCCTGCTCTCTGCCACACTACACAGCAGGAAAACTCTGTTTTCTGGAGCCTAAGGGTCCAAATCTCCAGCACAGGGAGTCCAGCAGGTTCCAACAGATTCATGCAACCTAAATGCACTTTTTTCAACAACAGAAGTGCAGGTCAGAATGGACCATCACCATTACCTTTGGACGAATACACCTGGCAAGTGTTGAACATAGGGGGAGGAATAAAACGTCACTTTTATTTTTTCACTGCGGGGTATTATTTGTTATTTATTTGTGAGAAAATCTGAATCAGTGAGGAATGCCATGTCTTAGAGCACGCTGCTGCTCTGAGATAACTGCATTTTGCCTCAGGTATGCAGTGAGTCACCAGGTTGATGGCTGGTGCATTCCAGCACCCTGAGAAGTGGAGCTGTTTTTACCTCACAGTAACCACATGCCTTGAGCAATATTATTTCTCACCTACAACAGGGACTTTTTATCTGGTTAAGACAAAGTGATGCCATCGATTTTCAGGAACTATGTTGAAAGTGCTTCACAAAAACTCTGCATAAACACAGCCCCCCGGGCTATTCTGGTTAGTGGTCAGAGCAGGAAAGGACAAATTGAAATATTCAGGAATCTATTTACAAAAACACGGTCAGGTAAACCAAGAAGGAGTTGTGGTGTGTGTACGCTATCCAGGTGTCTAGGACCAAGGTCTTGGTGTGAAACACAGCTGTTTAGATGCAGCTTTTATGGCACTGTTTCCCAAGCAGCATGTTAAAGAGCGAGTATAAAAACTCCAGTTCGTTTATTTTATTTGGATTCTTACCAAAGCAAAGACTGCTACACACTCTGTGTGTGCACACCTCTCCCTGAGCAGCCCTGAACTCAGCTGCTGCCTTTCCATGGAAATGGGGATATTCCTGACAAGGAACTTTGCCTCAATCCTCCTTCACTTCCTGCTGCCCAGACATGCCCTGCTACCAGCAGGTTTCAGATCTCCACACCAATCTCTTCATTCTCTGTGCGTTAAACATTAGGCAGAAATTCAGTCTGGGGAATCCTAGAGGTTCTTATTTCCTCTATTTTCCCCTCTGGGTGTCTATTTTCCTGTGGCAGCTCTGAACCAGCCCAGGTGTCCCCTCAAGAGCATTGTCACCCCAGTGTCCCAGTGTTGTTCCAGTAGATTCATACCCTGGGCTCAGTCTCTGCAGCTGACACCATTTTTTGGATGCCAGCAATGAATTCTGCACACAGATACTCAAGGCAACTAAAAGGGCTGTGGCTGTCAAGTGTTTCTTCTTGTTGTGCTCAGTTCTTGTTTTCAAGCTCTTCTTATGCTTGTGACACCTTCTTCAGGAATAAACATTTCTTCCCGTTAGTTATAGACCAATTGCCTCCCAGCCAGTCAGCATTTAACTCCTCCAATGTTTCCTGAAGAAAATCACCCAGCTCACCTCTGGAGGGAGTGATCTATTGTATGAAATGTTCAAGACCAACTTGGACACCTGGGATCTATTTTTAGCTCTGCTGCTGCTAATAGACACATTTTCTCAAGGGAATCACTTCACTCTTTCTCACTTCTCCTTGCATCTGTGCAATACAAGTGATAAAATACAAATCTAATCCTCTTGTCAGGATTATTCGTGTTTGTGTAACTTCCACCTGGGAGCCAGTCTGACCTAACTGCAGTTGCCCACCCAATTTTTTGCCTGTACAACACAAAGGCACAAATGCAGCCATAAATTGAGGTATTTATGGGCAATGGCACAACTGAGAGCACCACGGTTTGCAGTTATCCACACCAGCAGGACTAAACCACCAGGAGAATTCTAACACTCTCTACAAAAGCCTCTTTGGGCTCATCCCAAACGATTTTGTAGATCATCCTGAGGGAACTTCTAAGGTTTGCCTCACACACCTCAGTATGGCACCAGATGAGGTCAAAAGGAAGAAGTACTGACCCTGTTGTTCATGAGAGGGATGAAGAAAGAACCCATTTTATACAAAACCATAGGCAGAACTCAGAAAAAACCACAGTGCCAGACCTCAGTTAAATGTCTTTAATCTCCAAATCAACCATCTCTACATGTGTTGACAAAAAACACTCTACAGGGGCAAAGTAATTATTTTTATTCTCTTTCTTTCCTTGCTTCTTCACCAATACTCAATCAATATTGTCATTAAAGCTCTGAGAATAGGTTCTGTTGGTTAATCTGTGCCTTGAGTACAATACGGAGAGAAAGGAAAACAAAGCCCCCTCAATCATGTTCCTCTTCCACAACCATCACCAGCCCCTTTGTTTGGGAACAGGGGCACATCCCTGGATGTCTCTTTCACAAACAACAAGGCACATACATGGTCCTGGGTTTTCAATAGCCATTTGGAGCCCAGGAGAGCTCTCTCACCAGGGGCAATTTGTAGGTAGGTCAGGTTCAGAGGATGAACCGACCGAGGTGTCCTATAAATAGCTGGCTTATTGTATATTTAGTGTATGCCTTTAACAGGCTTATGCTGCCATTAAGTCTTGTGTGGAAGAAGGGAGCCATTGTGCCACTGTAACACTGATCTAATTAGCTTTGCTGAGGCTCTCTTTAACAGGTTTATTCTAACAAGTTTATTCTTTAAACGTCTGAAAACTGATTTGTTCTAAGTCCTTTTAATGAGCCTATGTCTTCCTCTGTTGGGTTTAATTCGTGTTGTTGCTGCTCATTGAGGTTTTGCATCTGCATAGAAGGCTGATTGTGATGTGCTCAGGTTTTGATAAGCTTTATTCTTGCAGCAGATTCCTTTCAGTGTGTTGAAGTAGGTGGAGGCATGTATATTCCTGTAAATAGGGATGTGTGGAAGAAGGAACTTTTTTCTGAATTGCATTTCAGAGCTATGCCTTTCATCCAGAGAGGCTCGGGCAGTCTCACAAACTCCTGCACTCAGATTCTGCTGGCTGAAAGGAAAGACTGCCATTGATTTCAAGTGGGTTTCTAATCACAGAGAAAAATTCCTGATTGGTGCATTCACCAACAAAATGATAAGGGGTTAATTGTGCAAAAGATAACTCCAAACATGATCTGAGCCTGCTGATATCCCCACAGCACCCCGAGGGTCCCTTGGGGGACAGGGCGAGGGGTTCCCTAGCCTTGTACAAGAGCACCATGTAGGACATGGGGTTGTTCTGACCCTGATGCTGAAGGTGAGATGGTTTCAAATCCTCTGACTGGGCAAAGTATCCTATTACAGCCTCTTACAGGCCCTCAGAATGTGCAGAGATGCACACTTTTTCTTTCTGCACCTCCAAACACCTCTCTTCTGGAGGCAATTAAACATAAGTTTAGCTGCACTCTTATGAGATGTTGTTTCTGTATTACTTCAGCAGGAAGGGAAACTCACGCAAGACCTGTCAGAGAATTAATCAGAATCGCCCCACGGATCACTGGAATAGATTTTATCTTTCCCAGCCCAGGTCTGCAATCTCAGGCTTTGTATTCTCCATGTGGGAATAAATATCAGCTAGTTCTAGAATAAGAGAAGAAAGCACCTTTGTTTAGACAAAAATATGTTGTTGTTCTTCAGATTATAATAATAATTATAATTTATAATTAATAGTAAACAGATAATTTTAATAGATAGTAGATATAGTAGATAATTAATAGTACACAGATAATTAGTACACAGCTCAAATTTAATTAAATTACATATTAAATATAATATATTACTCATATATAGCCATAATTAATAAATACAGCCAAAGGATGTGTGACCCACATTGTTACACTGTGCACCACTTGATCCAGGCAACATGGACAGACAAACTTCTCCTTTTGATCTCAATCACAGTCAGATTCACCCAGGCAGTGCCTCAGCCAGAGAGGGCATCATGAAGGTGATGTCTGCTGGCAGAGTTTTGTGTCATCTTTAGAATGTTATTTTGCACAGCAAAGAAAAAAGGAGGTTCAGGGAAAAGCCAACACTTTTGCCTCCTGCAATCGGGGAATCAGCTGTAAGAATGAAGTAATGCCTCCGTGGAAAGGGAGGAGGAACTGCAGGTAGATATATGTGCTCACACAGACAGAAAGCCTCAATCGTCCAGATTTACTTCCTAACACATTTAGGATAAGGTGAAAATATTCTTATCAGTTTTATAGATGAGAACCTGACAGGCTGAGGGCACTTATCTGTAAAGTAACATGGAAAAGATGTGTCCAGACAGCAAATTTAATTGTTGCTTTCAAAATATCACCCCTGGTTCCACACCCTTGGATCAACCTTCTTCTAATGGAAGCTTTCAGTCCATAGCACCTGAAACCCCCTGGCTTCATACTACCAGAAATAAGTGAAGAATTAACTATGATGGCTTTCTGTATAAAGGGAGTCTGGAAGAGGCCCTGGACACAACCGCTTGTTCAATTTGCTTCACCTCAGATCTGCCAGTGTATTTTTGGTGTTGGGTTTTTTGGGGGTTTTTGGGGTTTTTGGTTGGTATTTTGGGGGTTTGGGGTTCTTTTTGGTTGTTTTTTTTGGGGGGGAGTTGTTTTTTTGTTGTTTTNTTTATTTTGGGTTTTTTTGTTGTTTTTTTTTGGGTTTTTTTTTTGGGGGGGGGTTTTTTTTTTTTTTTTTTTTTTTTTTTTTTTGAGGGTCTGCTAGCAAAAGTTTTACATTATAAAGGGAAAAGGAAGAATTAAAAATTATTTTCCACCAAAATTTTACTAAAGAGTTCTGAATATGGCAGGAAATATTTCCAGCATGTGATGTACCTTCTCAGCAGGACTTCTAAACACAGAGGCTGATATCTACAGGACAGAGATATATACTCCCTCATGGAATGGGATTTTATTTAAAAATATTAATATTTTGACCCCAAAGTTTACAAGGAAAAGTCTTTTGCTTTCAATAACACTTCTCAGTCACAGGATTCTACTTACATTAAAAACAAAGACAAAGACAGTTTCAGCCTGGCCCCTTGAGATGTGCAGGAGATCAGAGGCTGGGACTCCAGTTTGGGCTCTTGTGTGACCCTTTTGGGGTCTTTGGTGCTGGGAGTGGGAATGCAGTGTGTTTCTGTCCCAGCCCTCTCCACAACCCTCAGCAGGGGCTGGCATCAAGGAATGTCTATGTTTTACCCCTGGAGCACATCCATATCTGCAGCCACAGCCTCTTCCCCTGCACACAGAAGGAACTTGAGCCAGGACAAGGAGAGGCTCTGAGAACAACTGTCCCACCCATCCTCAGCAGCTCACACAGTTCTGTGACTCAGCTGTGATGACAAAAAAGCCATTTCAGCTTTAGCCAAAGCCTGACTTTAGTTTTTAACAGCACACATTTTTGCAGAGTTTGCTGATGGAGGATTTCTTTTAGCATTTCAGAGCAAGAGTGAAGCTTCACCCCACGACTCCCCAGTGTTTCCCACTGCTTATAAGTACATATCTCTACCCTTAAAATAAAAAGTCCCTTCCCCCACCAGAGCTCCATAAAAATCACCATTTATTCCCATCTCTGCACCTGCAGTTTTGTGTGAGCACAGGACAGTGCCTTTGAGTGTAAATGATGAGTGTCCGAGCTGACCTCCACAGGCTCAGATCTTCTCCACCCCTGACAGCAAGGCCAGCTCCTCCCAGTCAGCTTCTCTGTGCAGAGCTAATAAAACAAGATATACCTTCCCTCCCCACCTGTTTAACACAGTTGTTTAATACAGTAATTCTGGGGGAATGTGCAAGTTGGGAATGACTTACTGTTATTGTGTGCATTTAGGGCAGACTCAAGATTCAAAAACAGAGATAAAAGTTCTATTATCCAAAGGCCCTCTATGCCCACAGCAACGTTTATGAAAATCACTTTGTTCCCTTGCAGTTTGACTTTGTTTTATTAAACAGTAAAACATTTTAAAAGGTGCATGGAAAGGAAATGCATGTGCTTTGCTGGAACTACCTCAGCTAGGTCAGGGATATCCCATCCCATCTCTCTGCTGCCATCTGAGTAGATCCTTGGGCCTGGAAATGGAGAGATGGGATTTAAACAATACAGCTGTTTTCTTGCTTCCTTTGTTTGGAGGGAAAAAAACCTAAAAAAAATTAAAAAAAAAAAAAAAAGGAAGAGAGAAATAGTTTGCTCATAGCTCCTTACACCAGCAGAAAAAACAATCCATGACTTATTTAGCAAAAGAGAGGGCATGGCACACTCCACTACTCCGAATTCCTTTGTTATTGGCTGTAAAACTCTTGCACTCTTCAGTCATTATTGTCACTTTTTTACTTTTAAGAACAAACTCTTCATTTTAGGACATTCTAGATTCCAAAAGCTCTTCTTGCCTTTCAGGCATGAAGCTCCTCAGAACAAATATGTCTTTACTTATGTGTCTGAACATCTTCTGGTACAACAGAGCCCTGATCTTTGCAAGAATTCTGAATTTCTCCTCTATTGCAGTTAATGGTGATTTTCTCCTGATGTTTCACTGGAATAATTCCATTGGTTGCTACATAAACATGGAGAAAGTTCCTAAGGCTTTGATGGATATTCTTTCTGCCTTCTGAAGGTTGTTCAGAGCAGTAAAAAAAATATTAATATCTCCCCACCTAGAATACTGGGTGCTGTCAAGCTCCCCAGCTTTGGAGGACTGAGGCCTGCAGGAATGTTTACAGAAGTGTAGAAATAACATCCTTGCCATTATTCTTTAATTCCGTTATTAATGGCTGGTTAATGCTGATCCTAGCTTCTGACTGCTGCACTTTCAGAGTAGAGCAAAGGAGGTGAAAGGAAAATTCTGTGCATTTAGATTAGAAAAGAGTATGGATGGCTAGAAAATACTATATGCTGCTAAAAAGAGGATGGTGATAGAACATGTCTGTCCAGCCTTGAGAAGGGAAAGCTCCAGGAAAAAAAATCCATGAATTTATATCACATATGTTGCTCAGTTCTGCTAGGTTAAAGCACTAAAAAACTGCAGCTTTTTTTTTTTTTTTTCCTCTAGATTCTGTGCAAGGTATTTTGTGTAAAATACAAAGTTAACTTAGAAAAGGATATTCTGATTTCCATTTTCTGATCCTTTGGAATGGCCACAAAAGATATTTTCTTTTTTTTTTTTTTTTTTTTTTTTTTCCTGCCATGAAAACTTGATTCCTAAAATAGGCAGCTGGAAGATGAACAATGCAAATTATAATATAGCACCTGGATATGGGTCTTTTTCTGAAAGCAATTGGTATTATCAGATTTATAAAAACTCACTTAGAATTATATCAGTGCACATCATTGATGAAATCCTTCTTTCTATATTTTCTAAGGATGACTTGTGTGAAACTTTGCACCTTCCATCCTTTTTCAAGTAATACAAATTCTTAGATTTTCCCTTGCTGATGTTCCATCCTCCTCTCTGACTCCCTTGTCAGGCTCCAGCAAACACTGTTTTCTTGGAGATAGGAGTTACCAATATCCAGTGATCTTTAATTTCTTCAAAATGTTCCCAGACACTTCTTTTGTGATATGCAAACTTTTCAACCAGAGCCAAACCCCAGTGAGTGCCTTCATCACATGAACATGGTCACAATTTTATGTCATTTCAATAGTGAGTGAGAAAAAAAAAAAAAAATAGTAATTCACAGAAGGCCAAGGTGACCTGTAAACAAGGCAGCTGATAGCAGAGGTTGTGCACTAACCACTGGAGCTCCTGCAGAGCCCCTCCCAGAGAAGCAGAGGTAGGAGAACAATCCAGCCCAACTGGCTCCTCCACCCTCCCGTGTTTCCCAAGCCTTGATTAGATTCTGCAATCACAGATCAATTGATAATTTCATAAAACCAAGTGAGCGGCTGTCAGCACTGCAATCAGCCCAGGATGATGTGCATGCATTGACCTTCAATCCCCTGCCCAGGAGTGTGTGTCAGAGATAAAATGCCTCTTTGGAATGCCTCTCCCTCCCACTCTCCCCAGTCTGTTGCTCTTTATGGACTGAGTAAACTTTTGTTTAATTGGTTACAGCAATGGGAGAAATAAATAATACCAATACTGAGCCTGTCTCCAGCTGCTGCAGAGAGGAGGCTTTGCCTGACTCTTTGCCTGACTCCAGTGGCCCCCAGGAAAAGTTTGCAAGGCTGCTCCAATAAAAAAAAAAAAGAAAACACAGAGACTTTCATCCCCACAACAGGGGAGGTTGTTTTTCTTGTGCCTTAGTAATGGGAGTGAAATAAGAATAATGGAAAATAATTTTTCCATAACTTTTCAACCTCTGGACTGGCTGTGCTCCCTTCTCCAGTGCCTCAGTGTGCACTGTCACATGTATCTCATGTCACACTGAGACACAAAGCTACTTCCCTTTTCTGTCCTTCCTCTTTTTCCCACCCATCCCACTGGACATCCATCCTTGAACTGAGCATCCACACCAGCCAAGACATGGGAAGGGAGGCAGAGAAGTAAATTGCCAACAGCCACTCAGAAAAACCATCCTGAAGCCTTTTGAAAGTACCAATGTATTTCTTATCTGCTTCTTATGTTCACCATTTCATCCCAAATAAATGCAGTGATTCCTCTTCACTCATGTTCCTGTGTGAGCATCCCCATTCCTTTTTCCTGCAAGCACTCAGTTATTCTCAGAGCTCAGTGAAGAATTTATAAGCCATACATAAACTCTTTTTGCTGCTGCCAGAGTATTCCATGAATAGATTTTAATTTTCTGAAGCATCTTTGCTGTGCAAATCCATCAGGATCACAATCCAGACTCCCATCCTAACAGATGCTCAGCAGTGTTCATGAGCTGATCAATACCAGGCAGACTTGTCACTTAAACCATAAGGTCCTGCTGAACCTATTCCCATATTAGATGATGGCTCACAAACACTTGCAATTAGGGGCTCATAAAAAGTGCATGCAGGTTTTCATGCAACATTGCATCCAGCAAAACAGGACCACTCAGCCTCACACAGCCTGGAGGGGAACACAATGAGAGCTGGCTCCTTAGAAATTCCAGCTGAAGTTCCCAGGATCCTTGTGTTGAACAAGGATCCACAATTGTGTCTCTGACCATGAATAAAAATATAAACCCTTTTGACTTTGGGATGAATACGACACGAGGTGTGAAATCAACCTATGTTGTACATCGTTTGGAATGACCAGTTGCATGCAGAGTCTAAATAATTAGCAAAATAATTAATTACCTGCCAAATAATTAGCAGCATAATTAGGTATGGACAAAAAATGAGAGCCTCAGTACGTGTGCTCCTGAGTTTGGGTCATAGTGAGCAAGTTTGGAATATCAACAAAATTTTCAGCCATCCTCACATCACCTGGCTGGGTGACTTTGGGAAAACTGTAGGAATGCTGCAATGTGGGTCTTCATATCATTCAGATAAAATTACATCTCTCTCACTTCTACCCTCCCCTGTTGATTAATACTGAGGCAACCTCCCATTAAATTCTTTTTATGGCATCTCTGTCCCCAAGAACTTCTGTGGAAGAGGAAGGATTTACTTTTCTTTAAACCCAGCTCCAGTAACCAGTAGTGGGCAGTCAGGACCACATGGACAGAGGATATTCCCCATGGTTTTTATCATAATATTCCCCCTCACACCTCCAGAATCGCATCTCAGGCCTGGCTTTCCCTTGCTGGGTTGTTTTTCTCCAGATTCATCATCATTCAGGCTACTTTTACACCTTATGGCTCCTGTGGGACAAGACAGAGGGAGTTTTTGCAGGAAGGAACACACTCCATGAAAAAAGTTTTCAAACCTAGAAGCACAGTATGGTTTGGTTTGGTTTGGTTTGATTTGGTTTGGAAGGAACTTTAAAGCTCATCTCATTCCACTCCTGCCATGGGCAGGGACACCTTGCACTATCCCAGGTTAGTCCAAGTCCCATCCAACCTGGCCTTGGACATTTCTAGGGAGAGAAGTATTCAATTTTTGACTTCCTTCCACTTCTGAGAGAGCTGTACAAGAAAACACTGATTCACCAAAGCCACAGGAAGCTGCTCAGCTCCATGGCCAAGACCAGCAGCATTAGTCTTGCAGCCTAATACCATGAGAACCCAGAGGTCTTCTCCAAAAATCAGTCCACAGCCACCTGGTCGAAGGACATTTGGTACAGACACCTCACCTCAAACATCACACTGGGCAACCAGGAGCCTTGTGGACCCCTTGGGGCATCCCAGGGAGCCATCCATCACTGGAGGCAGGCTGCACACAGCCAAGTGGCACAATAAGCAAAACCCATCCCTTGGGAGAGGAGCATTCCCTGCAGCTCCCAGCACACACCCCAGGCTCCATCTGTGGTTGTGCTGAGCCAGACCTCCCCTGGGCGCCTGTGGGGAGGGGGCCTTGGCTGCTTTTTCCCTCCCTGGGGCTGATGTGATATATGAGGTGCAGGTGACACTTGGGTCAAGTGAGCACCTGTTCTGCCGAGGCCTCGGGGGAGCCTTACTAACCTGGGAAGAATTTATTTTAACAGCGAGAAACCGGGGGAGATTAGCACAGCACATTCTCTCCCTGGGAGCTGTAAACTGCTGGAATTCACTTGTCCCCTTTGGGATGCTGCAAAGAGGAGAGGAAGGGTCTCTGCTAGGGCAGGAGGAAGGGCTTTAGGACTGAAAGCTGGTGTCTCTGTTAGCTTGAAATTTGGGTTGCAATAGTCTGGAGATACCCTTGGTCTGCAAACAATGGCAACCTCATCTCTGAAGATGGAAGCTGGAAGGCTGAGCCCATTTATATTTTGTGCAGAGGATTTGGGATTTTTGTTAAGACCAGAGATGGCTTCCATACAAACACCATTTGGAAAGCAGGGACTAGAACCACAGTCATGTACATACACATTCAATATCTCACTTGCCTGCTGCAAGGTTAAAATAAAGGATTAATATTCTTGTCAGGTAATTGGAAAGGAGAAACCCCTTTCCCTATTTCATCTGAGCATACCAAGTCAAAATGTACACCATTCCCTACCCAGTCAGCCAAAAGAACCCCTACATTTCATGGTGAAGGCTAGGAAAGGGTCCTAGCCCTTTCATCACTCTGGGTTCTGAGGGAAGCTGTTGCTTGTGTTTGTCACCAGCTGATGGTGTTTTCATAGTTCATGTAAAAATTAATTGCTTGTCTTCATTCAGTTTCCCCTGACTGGGCAGGAATTGCACAAACCCAGCCTGGGGTCAGTATCCTTACAAAAAGAGCCATGTCTGGGATTTAATCCTGGAGATAGGGAAAGTGTGTTGGACATCAGTCCTAGGGAGGAGAGTAAATGAAGTATTTGGTCACATCAGAACACTGCAGAGAATTTCTGATCTCTTTGTAGAAACAGTGGAAAAGGGAAGCAACAGGTAAAAAAATAAAAATTAACAAAACCCCCTTTTTTTTTCTCCACTTGCCTTTAAAATGTTGATTTTTAGCTGTTGTTTGAAAATTACTCTTTTGACTTTTCCTTTAATGTTGTTGTTTTACTCAAAATAGTTCCAATGGTACAAAAAAAATAAGTGCAATAATTTCCCTGACCCTAAACAGGAGTAATTTTGTTCTGGTTGCCTTTTTTTTTTTTTTTTNCACTTTTCAATTTGCTAAGAAAGCTGTTATTCACCAGCCCTGCTGGAATCTCTTCTCTTCTCTCACTCCCAGTGCTGGTACTACTGGCATCAATTCAGTAGACAAACAGAGGATTTCAGTCTTCTAAAGATGCCAATCCCACACCTTTCAGAAATGCCAACTGCACTTTGTGATAGCAGGGAATTGCTGTGCTGGTGCAGGCAGAGCCTGGAGCCCATAGACAGAGCAGAATCCAGGCTGGGGAGCCTGGGCTGCTCCATGGAAATCAATCATGGACTGCTTGTTTTCCATAAGGGCCAGCTGAACACACCCCAGCCTCCTCTGATCCCTGGATATGAGCAAGGATCACAGAAACAGCTTTTCCTCCTCCACAAGAGGACTCGGGATTTGGGCAAAGGACTTTGCTGAACAGGAGAGGAGCTCACCCAGAGATTAGTGGGAGCTTGTGGCAGCACCTCTTTGTACTCAGGGACAGGGAAAGTGAAATGTGTCTCCAGTGTGACCTCTGCCAGCTGAGCGTCTGCGTGCCTGGCCAGAAGTGTCTTGTTCAAAGGAGCAGCACCCTCACCTCACCTGTGGCTGCTGCTCTTTCAGCAGTGCCCCTCTCTTGGAAATGGTTGGCTCCCACTATGGAAAATAAATCACTTCCAGTGACAGACTCCTCCAGGAAGAGCCACTGTGGACAGAGCAAAGATGATTTTCTGTCCCTGGGATTCACTCAGCACTAGTTCTCCTGTGTTCCTGACAGGAAAAAATCCCTATATCTCCCCTGCAAAGATTTTCTCAAGGCCCTGTAACCCTCCACACTCCCATTCACACCCCCAGCCATGCCATTGATGCAGGGCAGGGCTGGTTGTGGTAATTAAAAGGTAGCAAAGCTCCTCGTCTGCATGAATGGGGGACAAGTCAATACAGTTCAATCTGCAGCTGAATTGACTGCAATCAATTCCTCTCTCTGCCTGTCCAAGGCTGCAGATGTAAAGTGCACACAATCTGATCAATGGTGACCTTGAGAGCAACGAAGAGACAAAGCTACACTGCAAACAGGGGCAGCGATGAAGAGGAGCCTTTGGAGCAGGCAGCAATAAAAAGGAAAGCTGAGTTTAACCCAGAGCCAGGCAAAGGGGCAGCCTGGAGAGCTGGGGAGAACCAGCAGCCCATGCCACACGTGTGCTTGTCCCTTTTGTCATCAGCAGCAATTGCTCAGCCCCCTGAGCAACTCCAGCACGGTGAGGAGGGGGATTAGCCAAGGAGTAGGAGAGTTCTTGCCCAGAAGACTTTTGAGTGATACTGATGGGAGATCACTAGTCCCTCTCAACCTCCTGCACCCTGTTGGGAGGTCAGGATGAGGAAATCAGAGAATCATAGAATGGGCTGGGTTGAAAGGGACCTAAAAGATCACTCAACTCCCACCCCCCTGCAAAGGCAGGGACATCTCCCACTAGACCAGGTTGTTAGAGAAAGGTTTCTCCCTGCCCATGGCAGAGGGGTTGGAGCTGGATGATCTTTACAGTCCTCAAAAGCAGATGGTACCAAGCACTCAAGGCACCTCAGCATCTCCACTTGGCTTTAGGACATCTGTCCACTACTGGTAACTCTTGCAAAATTGTCTGAAGACATAAAGCAAGATTGTTTCTTAGCACTTTCCCCTTCTGACCATCTTCAACCCAATCACCAGTAATGAATTAATAATTAATCAATCATTCCCTGATTTCATTTTCAGCCTGCAAGAGGGGAAAAAAAAAAAAAAGAAATGGGATCTTAAAATAATGCTCTGCAATGGGTTGTGTCTGTCTCTGGCAAATGCAATTTAACTGCCTTAATGAAATGCTAATTGGTAGAAAATATATATAAAAACCATCCTGAATACTCCTCTAATTGAATTTCCTTTTTCCAGATCTACAAAGCAAAATGCTCAGTGCAGAAAGAACAGTAAACAGACTCAAAGGCTGTCCTTTCTGAGACGGGGTAAAATCACAAAGAGCTGCACAAGGGTTCATTTGGAATAGCACCATTGTTGTTCCTAATTGTGTGTGTGTGTGGTGTGTGCATGTGGCAGAGCAAAAAAAAAAAAAAAAGGACTGGAGGCGCTGATCCGACAATTAAAGCATCATCTCAGTAATAGCCATAAATAAACAACAGCATTAGAACAGCCTGGCAATAAAGATGGTATTAAAAGGAGAACAAAATGAGAGGCAGCACCAAATGGGAAGAGGTGAAGTGAAAGTCACATTGATCCGCTGTGTCTCACTGAGGAGGAGGAAGCAATGAAGCGAACGACCATTGGGGGACCCCCAGTGCGCCCCAAAGCTGCTGCAAAGGAAGAGCAGCACAGGCTTCTAGCATAGGTGTGTAGGTGTAACTTTTAGTCAGAAAGAGTGAAAAAGAGAATTAAGTGGATGCAATCAGGGCTGTTCAGAAAATTTGCATGGAAGGTTGTACAGGAAAACATTGGTTTGTCAAAATCCCAGCTTCTCGCAGGCTGGGGTTGGCTCTGACCCTTCTTCTACAAGTCACAAGTTTTGAATTGTCAGAAGTGTGACACTGTCAAAGTGCCAAATTCCCAATTTCAAGTTGTAATGACTTCTCGTATAGAATTTGTAAATTACTGCACTGTAAGAGTTTAAGGGGGAAAAAAACCCCAACCCAAATCATTCAATATCAAACACAAAATGCCAACTGACCTGACAAAGATACTGGCCACTCCCCATAAATTACTGCCCTCACATTTCTGAAGTTACAAGTTTTTTGTCCTCTTTTGAGAGGAAAAAGGTGCTGATGCTCTAAAAACTCCCTCCCCTGACCTGAGAGAGCCCTGCCCTCTCTAGAATGGACATCCTTGACTTTGCCACTGGCAAAGCATCACCTGACTCTTCAATTTCCTCAGGTTTCTCAAGCAGGACACCAGCAGTGCTGGCAGCCCAAATCCAGCAGTCCACACAAACAGTAAATTTCCTGTGCTCTATCAGTACTACTGCCTTTAAACCCTTCTAGAGACTTTAAATGCCTCTGTAAATAGCCCATCCAGTGGAGTATAATTGCCTTAATTAAAACCCCACCTCATCCTTCTGACTGGAAAGGTTCATGTGTTTGCCTTAATGATCTCCTTAGCAGCAGGCTCAGAAAGTCCTTTGGCTCCTCTGGCAGGGAGCTGGGACCTGAATGCTTGAGGTGGGGGAAGTCACAGAGGTGCCTCTCTCCTGGAGTGGGTGAGTTCTGGGGCTGAGGTTTCCAGGGAAGTGATGGATGACAGAAGTCTTTGTTCTCCTCTAAGCACTGATAATTCGTGGCTGCTCCTTTTCTCCATGAGATGGGAACCTTCCAAACCTCCAAAGCCTGGACTCAGCTGTGTCCTGATGCCATGCCAAGGGAAGAGGATGGCATGGTTACCTGGCTGAGGACAGATTGGAAGATAGCAATGGCCATAAGGCAGCAGGAAATGCCTTTGCTACTGGTCTGGAGCAGCCAGGGATGTTTTTTCACCTCTGGTCCATAAACAGCAGTTCAGTTTTTCCTCCAAGGAGCCTTTATGGTTCATGAAAAGCAGTGGACAACCACTTTAGATATGCACTCTGCTTACCTTCTGTCCTCTTCCCAGGGCTATGTCTATGCAAAGTTAACGCTTCTCTTTCTGTTGGGGTTTAGGAGTCTTCCCCTTAATTCTTTCTCTCAGGGAGTTTTCTCCATGTGTATGTCCAGGAGACAATAACAACCAGGTACTTGGGAGAGACAAAAGAGGTGGCCCAGCTCAGGGGATGAGGGTACTTGGCTGCACTCCTCATATTTGAGGGTTTCTCAGGCAGAGATACCTGAGAATTGGGCTGGGAAAAGGGGTGGGGGCAGCTGCTAGCTCCTTCTTGCTCTTTCAGCATTCTCAGGGAAGGAGGCTGCAGTCACTGTGGGAAGAGCTCACCATTTTGGGGTTATGTCTTCTGCTACATTCTACCATGAGCGGAGCTCTGCTCTTGAGAGTGGCCCTTGCACTGGGACCTTGTTAACACCCTCCCTCACAAAAAAAGACTTTCCCCATCTGCTCAGGTGCCTCAGGGGAAACCCCAGGATTCTTGAGAGAGGATTCTCTCTTTATGTTCTCTCCAGCTTCATGAAGTCCAGAAAGAGGTCTGATAACCCTTGTTCTGTGTTAGCTACTGGGACTCCTGGGCAGCAGATTGTTCTAGAAAGGCCATTCCTGCTCGTCACTCCCTGATCCTTGTTCTGCTGTTGGAGAAAATTTAACTGTCAAGCAGGAAGGGTTCCTAGTTTTTGGCTGTTAGAATGACACAGCAGCAAAGACTAGCTTGAGTGGATCTGGGAGATGAAATCCTGGATGCCTCTTCCTCTTCGATGGGTGTGCAGACACCAGCACTGTTTCTATTTCCTTGCTGCTATGAAAATTGCTTTATTGAATTTTTAAATAAACTCTGCTGGTTGGAATATCTAAAGAGCCTTTGCACAGACCCTGACAGGACTCTTTTTTTTTAAATTAAAAAACTTGGCCTCAGGCAAAATGGAAATGTCTTTGGATTTGCAATCAGTGCTCATGTAACCTATCTGAAATACAGTTCATATGCTGGTGATTTGATGGGTTTTGTTTTTTGGGGGGGGGGGTAATGGATGGATTTGTGGAACCTGGGAGCCCAGGATGCCATGACACAAATTGTTACCAATGACCACACCAAGGCAGGAGGGGAGAAGGGGAAAGAACAAGAAAAGAACAGTTCAGTTGTAATTGCTGAGTTGCACATGTGAGTCACATTGTCCTCTCCTGCCAACCTCTTCCTCGTCTCTGTGTTTAACCCATGGATATGTCCAGTTTGCTCCCAAGTGGAAAACATCTGGGAGCCCCAAGGTCATCCATCTCTGATAGAGATGGGAAATTAATAATAAATACCAGCTAAATGCTGAATAGGAACTGTCACAGAGAGCCTGTTGAGAAGAAAAAGGCTTGAACTTTGTCCTGAGGCTGCTTTCCCCAGTTACTGATCTGGATCATTTCATTAGCTGGGGCCAAAGGAAAACCGTTCTAAAGGGAGGCCTGGGGAAAGGGGAAAAGAAGTGAGAAAAATACCTTCCTCTCTCAAGGATACAACTGCAATGACCTTAGCTAGGGATTAAACAGATGGGCAAGTCCCTAATTATTCCTCAGTTAGATGGCAAAGAATGCCAGAGGAAAGAGAAAATAAAGGAAGACAGGACTGTTTATTGAAAAGGAGAGGGGCAGAGCTGCCCAGGCAGATGCAGAAGCCAGAGCTGTGTGCAGGAGAAGTGGATGATTGGGGTGATTTACCCAGGCCTCCTCCAGAGCATGCAAAGACAAGTGGTGCAGAGATTCATCAGTCATTTCTCATGCCAGGCTTACACCAGCTGGGAAAGGCACACATCATCATGCAGAGCTGGGCTGGAATCAGCTGCTTCAGGGATATCAGCTCTGGGATGGAGCCCCTTCCTTCTCTGCACCTCCACATCAGGCTCGTTTATCTCCTCATCCTGGGATATCTCTCCTGGAACAAGCACAAAAGGAATATTCACCACACGCAGGGACCAGAGAGTCCTGCAGCACTTGCGGATCACACCATGCTAGCAACAATGTGCTGTCCTCTCAGCCTGTACTTCACACCGTGTGTCCTGCAGCCAATTACCTCATTACAGCTAATCCACTGCTCTCTCCCAGCCCACGAGTTCAGTGCCAACCTTCTTTCCACATGCCAGCATGTTATGATGACTTTAGACATCACTGTATGACACATAGCAGGATTTGTGCTAGAAACCATGCAGAGGGAGTGCTCCTCACCTGAAATGAGTAAGAGTGGGAGGGGTTTGGCTGAGATATGGAGTTCATTTTCCCCACAGCAGCCCTCATAGTGATAGGCTGTGTATTGGTAACTGGGAAGGTGCTGGTAACACACTAGTGTGTTGGTTCTGCTGAGCACCAAGGAAGTCTCTCCAACATTTCCCCCTCAGCAGCAGGCTGGGGATGGGCAAATTTTTGGGAGGGATCACAGCCAGAACAACTGCCTCAAACTGACCAAATGGACAGTCCATATTATATAATGTCTGCTCAGCAATCAAAGCTTAGAGAAAGCACTTGCTATGATATTTGCCTTCCAGAGAATCCTCTGCATTTACTGAACCTCTACTTCCTGCTGGTGGAAAGTAAAGAATAAATCTTTTCTTTTTCTTTGGTGCTGCTTGGGGCATTTGCTTTTGTTTAATTAAACTGCCTTTACCCCAACACGACTTTTTCCATCTTATTTTCCCCTCCTTGTCCACCCTCCTGAGGAGAGGAATGGTAGAGAGGCTTGGTGGGCACCTGTTGTCCAGCCAAGGTCAGCTTGCCTCAGAGAAGCATAAGCAAACCAAGCAGGTTAATCTGTTATTTGGAGGTTGCAGAGCCTACAAGTCTGTCTCCAAAGCTTTGCAGCCTCAAGGCAAAATCATTTCTTAACAGCTGAGTTTTGCCTGAGGCTGATGCTGCTGTCGCTGAGCTGAAGCAGAAGGAAGGGCAGGCTCGTGGACTGATTGTGCAATGCTGAGGAGGTCAAAAGGATAGAAGTGCTGGGATATTAGGGCTGAGCTGCAGGGCAGGGAGAGGAATGTGCTGTAGGGTGGAGAAGCTGCTCCCTGCTCTGGGAAAGGGGGCAGGTCAGTGCAGAGCTGGGGTCCACGGTTTGGGACAGGCCTAGTAAACATCCGTGGTTTTCTCTGTCTCTCCCCCAAAATGGTAAATTATGCATATCCATCATTATTATGTCACTCTGCATGGCAATGGCCCAAAGGCTCTGCAGAGGTCAGGGGGCTGATCCATTAAAAGCCACCCAAAGATGAGCTCACTTCTTTCCCATGAAAAAGGAGTGGGTGAAATCTTTGAATCTCTGGAGTCAGAAACATTTTGGAGGCTTGGTAGCTTGAAACTCCAGTTTTCAGTATCCATCATTCTTGTAAATGCAACTGACTCCATCTCTCACTGCCAAGTGCTATTTCAGGGCTGGTAATTCTTCTCTAGGTTGTGTCCTTAGGAAATACCTTGTTTCTTGGTTGAATCTAGAAAAGAGGTTGTGTCTGAACAGCAACCCAGTGGCAAAATCCCTTGTGGATCATTTAAAGATACCATAAGTGGAAAAATCCCTTTATTATTATAGAAATTACGTTAAACTATCCACGTCACTCACAGCTGGACAAGATCCTTTGACCCTGTGGTTACGGGACCATCCTGAAGCTCAGTCCCATGAGGTGCAGAATGTGAGACTCATCTCTTCCATGAGAAGTGAGGGCACCCAGCATCAGCCTGGACAGGACTTTTCCTGGAGGGAGGGAGGGAGGAAAAGAGCAAAAGTAAATAAGTAAGAGAGAGGGGGACAGAGGGCATGAAAGGGAGAACTATTGGAGAGCTTCATCATCTCCCTGTCTGGAAGATATTTCTCCATTGACTCTATTTAAAGTCAGCCTCAGGCTTGTGGGCTTGGAGAGCTTTTAGCAGATGAAAGAACTCACTCATCAGGCAGAGAATTTTTGATTTTTTTTTTCACTCTCCCCAGCTCTCCCAGGTCTGCTTTAAAGCCATTTCAGCAATTGTTGAAAACTGTCAGATGCCTTTGACAGATCAGTGCTTTACCACGGAATCTGCATGGCCTGTTAGCCAATCAAAATGCAAATTCGGGATACATTTAAAACACAAGCCCCCAATTTGTCTTCCAAATGCTGCTGGAAAGTCATAAAAGCAATTTAGCTGTCGCTGGGACCGCACCTTCTCCTGAGCCTGGGTTCTGGCAGAGCTGCTGGGTTTTTCCGAGCGGGAATGTGTGTGCGTGTCTGGGTGTGTGTACGCCAATGCCACGGGCGTTGTTCCCAGCCTGTGAGCATCAATCTTCCCCCTGACCGAGTAAGATTTATGGCTCAGCCACGGGGCTCCCGGCGCCTCCCAGCACAGCTCTGCTCCTTCAGATCGGGGCAAGCTCAGGGGTGAGGTGTGGGAAGAGGGATGGACACCCAGGCTCTCCTTCCCATCCTTTTCCAGGTGGCAGTGGGGTCACAGTGCCAGCAGCTCACCCTGGGCAAGAATGAGAGGCATTTAATGGAGGCTGAGTCAACAGGAACGTGCTACCCTTTCCACAAACAAATACTGTTATTCTCCCTCCTTGTTCTTCCCACCAGGAGCTTTCTGCTGAGGGAAATGATGCCTTAAGATTTTAGCTTTTATATTGTTCATATATTTGCAGTGCTGCAATTCTGTGGTGTATAACTCTGAACTCCACACACAGTGTGAGCTGCTGCTTTCCCATTTTGGGCAGACACAGCAATTCCTCTCCAGGCCTGGGAATCAAGGACACCTCACATTACTGAGAAATGTAAACAAAAGTGAGTTGGGGGAAAGCAAACTTGGGGTCAATGACTTCATTAGCTGAAGCTGTAATTGGAAAATTAACCCTCAATATGCAGATGGACCAAATTTATAAAAGTGTGAAAATCCATCACCTGTCATTCATTTTGGGTGTAGCCCCTGGGGGGCTTCATCTGCCAGAAATGTACCTGAAGGCCCTTCCATAAATGTACCTGCTTTTTATTCCCTTAATTTGGTCTGGCCTTTGTTTTCAGATAGTCCCAAAAAGGCATCAGGGATGGGTGGATTAGTATCACAACAGAGGAGTATCTTTGATTTACCTCCTGATTGGGTACTATTGGCATCGTGGTGACACCAGTTCTTCCTGTCCCTCAATAATAACCCTGACCCCTGTTCCCAGTCAGTGTTATCTATCCATCCCAGTCTGAGAACCCAGTCTGAGCCAGCTGAACTAGTTTTATTTTTTCAACCAGAAAACTGGGTTTTCCCCTGCTCTTTTTTAACTATCTTAAAGTAAAAGTCTACTTTGTCTGAAAATAATTTCTTTCCCCTGAAAATACCCCTTCTCTCCATAATAATCCTCCAGTACCAATTTAAAGCCACCTTGCAAAGATGAGGGGTTTTGTTTCTAATGAGACCTAGAACTGCTGTACACAAGAGAAGAAGCCTGTCCAGCTCATCTTTTAGCTGGAAATGTCATTGTTTCATGCATAAAAATTAACCCACACACTTTTTTTAAATGGGTCTGGGGGAAAAAGACTCAGATGCCTGTTATCTACCTGTGAAATTATCTATTTATATCAGTTGAACTGAGCCCACTGTCATCCCATTGCGAAGAATTTCTCACCCCCAGAGGCCCAGACCTGATCATCTGCAGATTCTGCCACACAGGACATTCTCTGGCATTACCCAAAGCTGGAAATAATCTTCCCGTGAACTGAGCTCACACCAAAGAAAATTCTGTCCCACTTATCCGATTTGCTTAATAAAATGGGTAAACCTTTCCTGCAAGGTTATTTGGAGTGATTTTTAAATGTTCCTCCTCTGCAAATGGCTGGGTTTATGTTCCCCTCGTTCCACTAAGGTCTGGATTCTCCCTTTGCCTGCAGTCTGCCTCTTGTCTGGCTCACTGAAGCAGCCAGATGGTGTAATTTGCAGGTACCTCCACAGCACTTACTTGTCTGACATGCCTGAACTGATTGAAACATGCACAGAAACCTTTGAAACCTCACTGAAGTGGTGTGGATAAAGCCCTGGAATGTGATAGATCTGAGAGACAGAGCAGGTACATTCACTCCTGGAGACTGCACAGCACAAAGCTCCAGGGGAAGGAGTTTGTGCCTGCACAGGTGGGCAGGGGATGAGGCTGAGGCTCTGTGGGTGCTGTGGATCTTTGCAGGACCACTTGCCAGTAAATAATTATGGCCTGGTTGCTCGTGTAGTGTCTCTCCCTGCATTTATATGCAGGTGTGTGTACTAGTGAGTACATGATCCTATAATTCTGTGATTCTGTACATGACTCTCCACTCCTGGTGTGTCCCCATGCTCTGTGAGTATGGTTGATGTTCATATATTTAATCAAATCATGGAATCACAGAATTGTTTGGATTGGGAGGGACGTTAAAGACCATCCAGGCCTACCCTCTGCCATGGGCAGGGTCACCTTCCACTGTCCCAGGGTGCTCCATGCCCTGTCCAACCTGGCCTTGGACACTTCCAGGGATCCAGGGACAGCCACAGCTGCTCTGGGCCCCCTGTGCCAGGGCCTCCCCACTTTCACAGGGAGGAATATATTTTAAAATATTTTCTGTCTTCTTGGCTTCTCTTGCTGCTTTATTTAGGAGTGTGTTGTCAGATGCCAGCTCTGGCGAAGGGGTCAGTGAGCTGGTCAGCTGGGATTCCTGGGAAGAGCTGCAGCAGAATCTGGGAGTGGAACTTGCTGGGGACAGTTTTGAGGAGCAGGGTGTAGAGAACTGGTCTAAAATGCCTCTTAACCTAACCCAAGGACAGTTTGCCCTCAATATCTGCACCAGTACTTTCTAGGGCAAGACATCTGCTGCCACTGAATAAAACTTCCCCTGGAAATATGTCCATGAGCAACAATATCTTTGCAGTCAGGGATTTGAGAAAATAAACAAACACCTGCCAGGAACAGAATTGAATCAAGAACTGATTTAAATATGACAAGAAAAAAAAAGGCATTTTATTTGTAGAGTAAAATATCAGAACACAAAGCCTTCTTGTGCTTCAGCTGGGAGCAGGAGGAGATGAGGAAGAGGACAAGAGTGGGGAAAGTAAAGTGGCTGGCTCAGGCACTGAGTTCTGCTGCTGTACAGGCAACACCCTGTCACCACTTTGCAAGAAGGAGCTCCATCTTTCTTTCTTACATGTCCTGACAGCTTTTCAGAAGAAATTTATACAGGGACAGATCAGGATATCTGTCACAGCAAACCACCGTGGTCAAGAACAATGAGGAGGCACTGTGAGCTGGGACCTCACACTCCTTGGGGCACAGGACATGGGGAGGGGACAGCAGTGGGTGCTGCTCCACATCCCAGGGTGCAGGGTCCCTGGGCTACACCAGGGAATGTGCTCTGAGATTGATCTGGCTCTGCACAGGTATGTGGAGCTCCCAGGTCTGTGTTCCTGCAGGCTGGAGAGCCTCCCCTGGTGATCAAAGCACAGAACCTGTCACTGCCAGGGTTTAATTCATCTCTTTCTGAGGCAGACATCTAAAACAAGTCAGATGGATTGTGCTGTGGAATTGGTTGTTTCTCTTTCCCAGCTGCAGTGGGAGTTTAGGCAGCTGGCTGGGCTGAGGAGAGCTGTGCTTGGGCTGCTGGAAGTAAGAAGAGACAAATCATAGAACCACAGAATCACTCAATGGCTTGGGTTGGATTGGAATGGACGTTAAAGATCATCTCATTCCCACCTCCCTACCATGGGCAAGGACATTTTCCACTGGACCAGGCTGCTCAAAGCCCATCCTCAGTGTGCATAGACCATCCCATGGGGATGCCCTCATCCCCATAAGCCCATTCCTGGCTCCATCCCCTTAGAATCCAGCAGAAGGCCACACATCTCCTGGGACAGAGGTGCTGGAGAGGTCTGCAAGGAGCAGCCAAGTATGAATAGTTTTAGACAGGCTCAGAGCAGCCAAAATTAGATTTTTTTTTAATGTTTTGTTTTGTTTTGTTTTGTCAGGAAGTTAAAACGGAAAAGGCAGGGAAGAGCTCAGCATTTGCTCTGGGCAGTGACTCTGCTTGGCTTGGCCAAGGCACTCTGCAGTGACAAAGCCACGGGAGCATTTCACAAGGACAAAGGTTACTGGCTGCTAAACAGCCGAGTATTAACATGGAAATGACAGCAATCCCTGTCAGAGCATGGCCGGTAAATCTTTCCAAGGCTGTTAGCAGGGTATGGAGGCCAGCCTCAGATGTGGGACAGGGATTTGCAGGCCCTGGGTGAGTGGTTGGCAGTCCCACAGCTCTGTGTCCTGCTGGAGTATATCCACTGGAACTGGGAGAAAAAAAAAGAGGGAAGGAAAAGCAGACTGTAGTTCAGAGCCCTACTCTGTCAATGCAGCTCCTGCAGACCCCAGCTGCGGTGTAAATTGAGATTCCACATGGATGCTGCTGCCTGCTTTCACTGCTCATTGGGTGCAATTTACTTGTCTCATCCGATTTACGCCATGCACTCAGGTCTGGAGCATAAATATCCCAGCTCATATAACTATGAGAACATCTTCTGTCTCGCCTCTCTCACACTGGCTCAGATTGATCAGATTCAGAGGAAAGGATTTTCATTTCGGTGATCTTTGCTTTCTCACCCAAAGCCACACTGATTTCTCTGCTGATGTCTCCAAATCACACAGGTGGAGTTTTCAATGAAATCCAATGAAATCCATTGGATTTCATATTATCCTCTGATCTGAAAGGTTTAAGTGTGAATTAAGTGATACCTTGGCTTTGAGCACAGCCTCCCTTCCTCGGAGTGAGTTTCAGCCTAAATGAGCAGTGTGTGTGTGTGCATGAGGAATGCACTCCCCAAGCACGAATAAATGTTCATCGAGATCGAGATCCTTAACAACACACAATCTTCCAAGCAGCAGGTTACTTTACTAGGATTAACAACCTGGAGGAGAAGGATTAATATAATTGCTGCTCCTAACCAGAGCTGTGGAAAATAATCACAATGAAGTTAAACAAAATGTTTGAAAAGTGTTAGGGATTTGGGGTGGGTTTTTTGAGGGTTTTTTGTTGGTTTGTTTTGTTTTATTTTGTTTTTTTTAATCTTTTAAATGTATTTATTTTGTTAATCTTACAGGAAGTTCCCTGATGTCAAAGAGGATGTGCAAGCATTCATCTTCTCCTCTCTCTTTTTCAGGAAAGTTCTTAAACTCAAATCACACTACAACATAATTTTAGGGAGCAGCACCACAACTGCCCTTCCTCCAGCTCTGCTTCATGTTTTATTTCATAAGAATAAAAGAAGTTTGGTCAGATGAAAGGAAAAGACCACTTAATTCAGAATTAGAAGTTCAACCGTGGCCAAAAATTGTCACTAGGAAAGGCTGTGCAAACAGGGTGAGCACGTGGCATATTTCTCTTCCTGTCTTTCTCAGCCTCTAGTGCTCAGCAGCTCAGGGACTGCCAGAGTCAGAGGTGTTATCTTGCAGTTTTATGCCCTTGATGGATTTTTTTTTTCTTCCATGAAGTGTCCAACAGCTTCACAAAATGCATAGTTAAGCTGTAAAACTCTACCTTTTTTTGTGAATGCCAAAAGTTTACACGGGTTCAAAAAGCAAAGTGTGAAACCACATTACATTTCTACCTTCTGGATGTGCTATCAAGCAAACACACCTTGACAGGGAAATCTCTTCCCAGGAGACATCATGACTTTGATACCTTCTTCTTCTTCTTCTTTTTTTCCCCTCATTTTTAAATCCATTTGTTATGGTTTAAAATTTACCAAATTTCATTTACCAAAAATGAGATGGGATTTTTAGAGAAAAGGCAAAGACAGGCTCCACTTACTACTACAAATAGTTTATTAACACACACACACTATGAAAAAGAAGGGAACAGAAAGAAGAAAATGAAACCTTCAAAACCCTTCTCCTCCCCCTACTACTGTTCACTTTCTTACAAACAACATAGAGACCCAAAAGCTGTGATTTTCAGTCAGTTTCACCATTTAAATGTAGTCTTTCAACAATTCTTTAGGAGAGGAGCCTTTCTTATTCCATCTCGGAATCTTCTTCCCACCAACAACTTAATACAGTTCTCTGGTGGGTTTGAACTCTCACAGAAACAGCCGCTCGAGAAAAAGCCTGCTTCTATGTGGCTTCCTCCCATTAGCGGTTTCCCAAGCTGCTTATGGGTCAGAGGTGCTTCAGACATCTGGGGTGTCACCTTTTAAAAATGAACAGTTCCAAAGCAAAGGATTTTTCTACTTCTTCACCTTGATGCAGAGGTCTCTCATTCCTCTCTATTCAGGCATCTCATGGACTCAGTCCATCACACACACACCTTTGCTGAAGATCCACAAATCATTTCCCCAGATGCATATTTCCTCATGTTTTAAAGGATAATTTACCTTGAGTTCATTTCCATAGATTAAACAAGAAAGTTCAACCAGAAAACAACTCCTCTATCCTTCCTCCCAATTCTTTCCCTCTCTCCACCGACTCCATGTTGGACAATCTCTATGTTCACCTTGTATTCCTTCTCTCACTGGGTAGAGTTAAGTCTTAAAGGCTTCATGTTGCCAAGAAATAGTTAAATCTACTTAGGTCTTTTTCTCCCAGCTGCAGCCCGTCCAAGGTCAAAGCTCGTGGCTGGCGCTCCGCGGGGGAGGGGGGGGAGGAGAAACTCACTCCGAGAGATCGGAAACAGCTCGGAGCAGCACGGATTTTTTCGCTGCAGCTTCCACCCCTACTTTCAGCAGCCGATGGGGGGGTGGGGGGGGGAGTGTGGAAACAGATCATCTTTTCTCTCCCCACCGAGGCCTGGCCCGGGCTCGCCTCGCCGCACGCCCCGGAAGAGGCGGGGGGGGCCTGGCCCGGGGCATCCAACTCACGGAGACCTCTGCTCTTCCCCCACCGGAAGGCAAAAGAGGGAAACTTGAAAAGAAAACACCAAGAAATGCTCTCCAAAGTCGAATTTCCTCTCCTCCCAAGTGGCTAAATGACATGCCAATCAAAAAGCTAACTCTTTCATTGGCTTAAACTACGACACCATTCCTGGAATAAACGTGTTCCACAGCAAATCCTGCAAGGAAAGTGTTTTCCTGCAATCACCAACCCTGCTTGCAGCACTCCTGCAGCCCATCTGCCAGAGGGCTCCACCTGATCAGATCAGATGCACTACAAGGCATTTGTTCTGCTGCCCAGGAGCGGAACATCAGGAGCCACTGGGCTGTGACCAGTTGGATAATTCTGAACAAATACATGGAAATAAACATACCCATCCTTGTCGCATTAATCACGGTCTCACAGGAAACCTTCACCTGGATTTTAGTGAATTCAGAGTGAATTCAGAGCCCATTTTCTTCATTATCTCTGATTCCCTGGTGATCCTGGGCAACTGGAGCAGAATTCACCCTCATGTAAGAGCCAGTGCAAAGTCCAAGCATCCCCTCAATGCCCTTGGCATGACTCTGCAACCCATACTCTGCATTGATCCTCTGCAAAGCAAGGTGGTGGTGAGGTCCTGTAGGATCTGAGGAGCCAGACACCTCCTAGGCCATCCAAAATCCCCAGATCTCTGTTTCTGAAGCCTTTTCCAACCTACAGGTCTTTTTCTTCTCTGTCAGGATGCCAAGACCCCATGCATGCCCCACAGGCACTGAAGAATAACCCTTTCACTTATCCAGGGAGGGGTTTAACTCCCACCAAAGCTTCTCACTCATGGAATTTATTTTAACTTTGCTTTTCCCAGTACAGAAACGGCCCTGGGAAGTCAAACTGGCTGTTCTCAAGAAGAACAGTCTCTCTCTTTCCTTCCTGACTTTTGAGCATGTTTTCCAGGGATCTGAGCTGCTTTTGAAGCTGAATGTGCTCCCAGTCTCTCCAGGTCAGATCCCCATCCACCTCCACGGGTTTTTGGAACTGACAGTGGGCACTGTCCCTCCAGCCATGCTGCTGTCCTTCCCTTCCAGCCCCACCACATATTTCAGATCTCTTCAGACCCCATAAACAGCCCTTCTTAAGAAGGAGCTGGAGCCATTCAAGCCTGGGCTGTGCTGAGAGGAGACAGAGGTGCGCCCTCAGACAGAGTGAAAAGGGCCCAATGAACGCTGTGATGACAGCACAGTAAAATTCACTGGGCTCTAAATATTTTATCATCATAAAATAAACATAGATCTTCTCATCATGAAATATACATTAAAAAATGTTTAAACATGTTAATTATTAAACCAATATTGATTCATATTGGATGAAGCATTAACGGGTGGAGTTTGGAGGAGGAAAATTGGCAAATGTATTTAACGTCAAAAGAGCACTTGCCACATATCAATATTCATCAGGTCTAACCACTAATAATCATAGCAGTGACAGCCCAGATTTATGGCTCCTCTGCATGAAGGCAAGTCTGCGCAGAGGGGCAAACTGAAATATTAAGATGGGAGGCACAAAAATTCAATTTTTTTTTTACTCCAGCTCATAATTGTGATTTTATGGATAAACTGAGGATTTGCACAAAAGAGTCTGAGCAAACAGAGGGAAGACTCTTGTGGGTTTATTTGAGAGCAGGTTATCAGAAGGATTTAATCATCTGCTCTGATAAGGCCTGGGCTAAAGGCCCTGTACAGGTGCCATCAGGGTGCACAAGGAGTTAATGGCTGCTCCTGTGCCCTCTCTTTGGACATTTATTCAAAGAATCTTAAATGGATTTTCTGAAAGTCAGAGAGTGGGAAATGCATCATGTGCCACCTTTAGCATTTGCAGGGTTGAAGGTGAAGCTTGACTTGGGGAGTTTTATGGTTCAAGTCAGTTATTTTGATTTGGGGTTGTAAATATTCTCCCCAGAGGAGAATGCCTTGCTCAGTGTGTCTGCAGGAATTCTTTTGCAGATTTTTCCCCACTGGAAGCTCTAGGTTTGATAATACACTGAGATCACAGCACAGATAGAAAAGGAAGGGACTGGGAACTGAAATTCCACTAATATGGGAGACCTGCCAAAGGTCCTTAATTTGGTTTGATTTTAAATGTCCATCCCAACCACTCCAGAAATAGGAATCCAGATGTGGATGCAGTCTGTCCAAGGACATTCTTGTCACTTTGTCTGGTGCTGTTTTTCATTTCCTTCCCCACCTACAATTTTTCCCCCTGATTTATTTGAATAGGTACAATAAGAACAGGTACACCAAGACCTCTATCTTCAATACTGTGTGACTATGTGAATTTTACAGCATTTTTGCAATATTCTGGAACCTGAGAGAACTTCAGAATGGCAGGGAGATCATTGTATTTAAAACACCTTCTTGTGAAGAGAGTCTGTTTTCTTGGTCTTTAAACAAAAAAAAAAAAGCAAAATGAGATACTATGACTGTGTTTAAGGACTCCAGTTTAAATTCATTCAGTCTACAATCCAAAAAAGAAATTTGTTTTCTTAACAACCTCCTCTGCAAATGCAGAGTGGTACCAGAGAGTTAACAGGTGCTCCATCTTGCATGCCAAATTAATTTAATACTATTTATTACTTTTTTTATGTGTCTCTTTGCAGGACTGGTACAAGCTACAAGAGCAGACACACAGAAATCTTCTCTCCTGAGGTGAGGGGGGGTCATAACACTACTGATGGACAGAGCCATGCCAAGAAAAGTCAAATAAATTGGTTTTCCCCTTGCTGGAATTTGGTTTTAATGTCAGGGCTGGTACCTGAGTGAGCTGCTGGTGTATCTTGCAGATGTGGAAGTGTGTAAGGTGGTGCACAGAAGACAAGGATGAGAGAAAAAAGATCAGATGAACCAAAACCAGAAACAGGGACCTTTAGGTCTTTCAGGTGCTCTCCTTCACCCATCAGCCCTTCTTGCCCTCAGAATAGACCTGGAATTCCTTTTTTCTCATTCCAGAATACATTCCAGTACAATGGCAAATGTCAGCCTTTTTCTTCAGGACAGGACATTCAAACACCAAAACCTTAAACATCTGGCAGCTGTGGTTTTCTGTTGAACAGCTTTGCTGTCAGTGTTTATCTGCTGGAGAAATGCTTCCCAGCTTGTGCATGGAGATGATACACTAAATTGTCCATTTAATTTCCACTTACTGAGAGACTCAGCACACATTAAAGAGTATTTGACTATTAAAAACATGTTTATGGACTCTAATATTGCTATCAGTGGTATGAGACTAATACAGAGAACAGTGCATTTTGTCACAATCGGTTGGTTTAGGAGTAATCTGTCACTGGCAAGTGTTAATCTGGGGGTTCTCCTCCTAATGCAGCTCCAAAAGATGAATCTGGAGGGATTCCTGCTCTACTTGTGCCTTGCACAACATCCTGGCACAACATCCTTACATGAAACTCATCCTGACTGGAGTGAAAGCTGAATTAACCTTTAAAAGTTGCACTATTGGCCAGATTGCCTAACAAAATCATGCTCTGTGAATGTACAGAGTAACGAGAATTTCTTTATCCACCTACCCCACCACACAGTCCTATCCATAAACTTTTGTCCTGATCGACCACTTGTAATCAAATGTAATGTAGAGATTTACAGCCTCAAAAAATTAGGTTCTCACAAGTTTCATAAGGAAGTTGATGCTTTTGGAGCTCCTAAGTAATTGCACACCCAGGGATTCAAACACAGGATACCAATGCATGGAAAGCAAGCTTCATTTCCATGCATAGAAGTAGCTGGCATCTTGATGGGATGTTCTCCCACTGGAAAACATCCATTCCTTAAAATCAAAATGTGCTACAGAAACTAACACTGATTTAAGTAAAATTTCAATTGAAGGCAGCTCTTTAGTTTGTGATAATAAGTCATTTGCTTTCTTTCAGTCTTATAGAATTGTCTTCCCCTTAATGTATATGTTAATTCTCATACGCAAAAAAACCCAAACAACAAAAAACAAATAAGTGTGTGGGTGTTGTGGGAAGACTGTTGGAGGTTCATAAAATGCTATTTTCTTCAGAAATTTCACATCATAAGTCATGAGCAAATATTGGAGTTTTGGGGGAAAACCTGGAATATGTACTGAAAGAAAAATTCCAAATTTTAACCAGAGCATTAACAATTCCTCCAGAGCAAAAGGCCCAGCTATTCAGTTGTATCCAGAGAAAGCTCCTGTCACCAGCCACTTTGGATCATTGTTTAGGGAATCTGGTGAAACCAGTTGATGTTTTACAACAAATTAAGGGCTGGACTTGTTCACAGTGGGACTTTCCAGAGGATTGGGATCCCTAGGGCTCAGCTTCCATCAGCTGTCCAGTTTGGTGGTGACAAATCCCTTTCTGTGGTCTCAAAGCATAGCACAGAGTGGCACAGTCAGTGCCAGAGCCTGGGCAGAAGTGAGTGAGCTGTGTGCCTGATCCTGGCTGCAATCACTGCAGAAATGAGCCCTAAAGGGCACCATTCACATGCTCCTGAGCTGGGAAATTATGTCTTGGGACTCACTTTGCAAATGCAGCTGCCTCCTGGGCCTAACAGCCACACATTGTGTGGGGTGTAATTAGGAGGTCACAGAAATGTTGTCAATGATGGCTTTCTGGCTGCCTCTGGAAAGTATTCTCAACACATGGCTAATAAGTAGGTTTCCTTGATATCACTTTGATAGTTAGGGACAGCAGGAGGAAAACAAACAGAAGACCAAGGTTGGTGCCATTATCCTTTTTAACTTTGCTTAGCAAATGATTCTGAAGTGCTCAACACAATCACTCCCCCTTTTAAGCATAGGTTTTTCCACTCCTCTTCCTTTACTAAGGTCTAATTTTAAGGGAGCACTTTGGGATTTTAATAACAGAATTATACACTTTGCCCACGGGTCTTTAATCTCTTGATGTTTATCCCATCAGCTGGGTCTCTGGTGAGCCTTTATCCTGGGATGTTTGTCTATTAAATTAACAGTATTTCAGAAGGAGATAAGCCATTTGCAGGCAGTAAATCAAAAGGCAGCAGCATCCACTTAGTTCCCTGGCTGTTGCATCACCCAGTACATTATACACTGTTCTATATACTCAGTGTATCACCAAGCTCTTCATCTTCCCTGCCACCTCCTCCCTCCGCCCCCATGCTGTCTGCAAAACGCACAAACCTCTCTGAGGAAAGGAGACAGATGAGATCTGTGAGAGCAGCAAACCTGGAAGGTTTGGAGGGTTTGGCTTCTGGATTTTGGCTGGGTTGCCTGTGGAGGAGAGAGTAGAGCAGAACCCTCCACATCTGAGCATCTCAGAGCATGCCAAAGGCAGTGACTAACCCTGCCCAGAAAAGAGCAGAGTCCCAGGGAAGGCAGCAGGCAGGGGCTGCCCACCCACTGCTGGAGTGAAACCACCCCAGGATGGAGGCAGCCCACACTGAACAAAGTTCTGTGGTGCTGCATGACCAGAAGGAGATGGATATGTCACACACTGAAGGAGGAGAGTGAGCTGGAAGGTGGCCAAGGGAATGGAAGTCATAATTCTGTTTATGCACGACGTAGGAGTGAGAGTATGTGCCTTGAATGGCTTTGTCTGTCTTAATTCTTGGCCTTAATTGAAGGGGTCCTTCCTCAAGAAGGCAAGCTGCAGTGGATGTTTGGATGTTTTCAGGGCTCAGTGCACTGTAACAGAATCATCAGCACTGAGAAATGTTCATTTTTGCTCCTTGGATTGTGCCCATCCAGCAAATGGAGCAGGTTCAGTTTCATTTAAACGCTGAGAAGTGCCAGGTCCCTGCAGAAAGCAGGCATGGTGCATCTGCAAGCAGATGGGAAACATCTCCATGTAAGCATTTATGAGATGCCTAACATAGTTTTCCTCTCACAAAAAGAAGCAAACAGATGAAAATTTAAATGTTAAGGGCAGAGTGAACCAATAATCTGGGGAAAAAACTCAGAACAAGTTGTACAAAGCAAGCTGTCGCAATGACTTCTCTTTTATCTCCCTGTGGACTTCTTGCTTCCTACCCTTCTTGCTATCATCTTTTACAATGTAACCATGCAGACATCCTATTTTTGATACCAAAACTCTCTTTGAACCAAATCTAGGCTAGAAACAGCAAATTCCAGCCATACTCCACAAAATAACACCCTGGGAATTTTGTCTTCCTGCCCTCCTTGAATTAGGAAATAAAAAAAAAAAAAAATCAAAATGAAAAATTCCTGTGTTTTTTTTACAGGGATATGCCCTCTTTTCTGCATCCAGGTACCACATCTTGGCTAATCACTCTCTTGATTTGACAGATTTTAAATCCCAAAGGCTTCAGCAAATCACTTGGTCCACCTCCCCCTCACCCCCGAAGAGGGGAAGATATTTGGGTTCCTCTGCTTATCTACATGTTAAGGGAGGTGCCTGAGGTCATGGCAATCCCTTCCAGCTCTCTGACAGCTGGGCTGTGACATCCCAGACATAGCAGATAACACAGACTGAGGTGCTGCACTACCTGGAAAACAGGGTAGGAGAGTAGAATCATAGAATTATTTAGGTTGGAAAAGACCTCTGAAATCATCGAATCCCATTAACAGACAGACCAGACCAATCCTTTTTCCTGTCCTGGGAAGAAGGATGAAATGCAGAATATATTTACATTTTTGATGCAATCTGGAGCAAAGCTGATACCTTTCAGCATTGCCCAGAGTTATTTGGGGTGAGGGATCCCCATCTTCAGATTCCTTTTCTGAGCTTTGGAAATTCATCCTTGTTCTCCTCACCCCAGGTCTATTCCCCAACCACACACTTTCTAAATCAGCCTCTGTCACTTTGTTTGTTTGTTTGTCTCTCTTCCTCTCCTGCTTTTTGAAATTTGTCTTTGGATCACATAAATCTTCCTTATAGAAATATTTGTGCACTTGGAACATTTCCAAGGAATGTTTAGACTTTAATAAAGCCATTTTTGTGGGTTTTTTTTCTATTTTTCTTTCCAGGAGGAGAAGCTTGTCATGATTTTTTTTTTTTAATGGCTTTTCTCCATGAATCTTGGCAGCTTAGAAGTCCCCTCCAGTAGGATGTAATTGGAAGTAGCTGCTCCCTCTGATAGCCTGCCTTTCAGAGAGTGGCCTCCAGTTCAGTAGCTGCAAGTATCTGGGGGCAATTTTGCCTGTGCTTAATTGCAATAAGGTTGTTTCCTCCGATTTTTAAGTCTTTCATTTTCAGGCAAAACCAGAGCTGAATGCTCACGTGTCCTCCTCTAAAACCCCTTTATAATAAGTGTTAAGAAAACATTTTCTGCCACTGCTGACAATTTTTTTCCCTCAGAAGACTGGAGGAGATCCAGATGCTGCTGCAAACATTGGGTGATATGGTCAGCAGAAGAAACTCTCAGTTTGGCTGACTGATAAAGCACTGCCTCTGCCCAAGAGTAAATGTAGAGCTCATTGCTTATTCTCTCTTCTTCTTGGTAAATTTAGAACTCTTTTGAGCTGGGTTAATTTTACTTTTAGGAATTGTAATGTCACAAGGGAACACAACCTGTGTTTCAAGTCAATCCCACTCCTCCAAAGGAGGCTCAGTCCCAACAGAGCAGCACCCAAAGGGTGTCCTCCAGCCTGGCCTTTAAACTCTCGACCTTCCTGGGCTATTTTTTCCAGCACTTGACTCTTGGTAGTGTCAGAAGGGCAATCTAAACATCCTCCATAACACAAGTTTATCTTTGAGCCACTCCAAAATTAAACGTGAGAGTTTAGAAGAGCAGGGAGCAACCTCGGATCCTCGATCTTCTTGCAGCACCAGCTGTCAGCCCACAGAAACCTTTGCAGGGACAGGAATAGCTTCGGTGCTGCTCCCAAATTCTTAGAAAAAGCTTTTTCCCAGGAAACCAAGAGAGTGATTTTTTCCATGCTCCACCATCTGCGCCTGCTGGAGACCCTCTTGGTTCCTGGCATCCCACAAATGCATAGACAGGAGACAAAACCATCCAGAAACCAGCAGAGAGCACTTCAAAAGGCAAACAAAGCAGAGCAGTGAGACACTTCAGGCCACATTCTGAGCTGCTGTAAATCAGGAAAGCTCATGGATTTCCACCTAACTCTGCCAGTCTGCTCCAACTGAGGATTCTGTTCTTCATCATTAACTCCTCCAGCATTGCTCAGCCAGATTTTGGAGGCTTTGAATGACTTCCTGCTTGGAGCTTACAGCTGTTCCTGCAAGACCTTTGGTTTATCCCTTTAATTTGTCATTAGACTGTGTAAACGAGAAGAACAAAACAAAAAGGGTTGAGAAAAAAAGAAACCCAAACAGATGCAATCACTTTTCCTCCACTTTAGATAAGAAGCATTGCTAAAGTGGGGATCTACTGGGACAAGTTTCCTGGTTGGGATAAAGATGGTGGTTGAGATCCAAGGCTGGAAGAATCTTGGTTCAGATTAATGAAAATATGAAAATATGAAATAAAATAAGATTCTTCTTCTCAAGAGTCTTCTTTTTCATTAAAATAACATTTCATTCTTCATTTCAGTGTTTTCTAGTCATTCTGAATCCTCCTGGAATCAGATGCAGATGTCCTGAAATACAGGCAACAAAGCTAATCCTGACAGCATTTCTGAAGGATGAGGGAAAATAAAAATTAACATTAGGAAGAAAACCTGTTCTCTTGATATTGTCCATCCATTTTGGTGAACTATTAGGGATCTGAAGTTCAAAAAAGCCTTGGGTATCCCACAGGAGCAGCTGAGTCCTCAGCCGACCACAGCCTTTGTGCCAGCTTGATCCCAGCTTGCAAACTTCACATTGTAGTTGAGCCTGGACCCCATTGTGCCCTTTTTGCCCTTCAGACTGATTTTCCACATTAGGGAGATGGAATAAGACTCACTGAGATGGCTGAATGGTTGGAAGAATTTTTTTAAATACATGTGGAAGTTAAATAAACAGGGAAATAAGGGTTCCAATGGGGGTTTTTTGTTTGTTTTTTTTTTTTTTTGATTTTGCAAGTCCTCCTCTAAATCACAAAAGACATTATTTTCTTTACCACATGAAATCTGTTGTAAAGCTGACTTGACCATGCCAAGGGTCACACAGCAGTTAAGAATTAAACCCCAAGAGACTCAAATCAGAAAAAAAAAATACATCCTAAAATGCTTTTTACTGATTTTGTTTCTCATAATAGCACAGACACAATAAAAGGTTTTCACTGGGTGGAAGCCAATCAGGATCACTCTTCTGTCCAGTAGCAGCAGCCTCGGAACTTTACCCCCCAAAGCTAATGAAAAGGCAGCTTCTCTGTGTTTTCGGAAATACCTTCTGCTCTGCCACAGTCTCAGCTGGTGGCCTGTAAACCCTGTACAGGACTTAGTTCTGCCATTTCTGGTACTTATCCTGTTGTCTTCAATACAGAGCTTGTCAGAGCAATAAAATAGATATTTTTCTGTCCTGTGGAACAGCTCTGTATGTTTTTTTTTCATAGCTAACCTTGAAATTTAGACTTTCAGAAGTCAGATGACTTGTGTAGATCTATCTATCAGCCCACACACCCCAGCACAGATCTAGCAAATATTCCTTTGTAAAGGCGTGTTTCCCTAAATGCATCATCAAATGCATCATTCTTCCTGACTGCTCCTTGGTGGATTCTTTGTGTGCTGATCATCCTGCCAAAGGCCATGTGGAGACAGCAGCAGTTCTGGCTGTGCTGCCCACCAGGACAAGGAGAGCAGCTGGACAGGCTTAGCAATCAGCAAAGGAAATAAAGTGGCTCTTCCTCAGGCTGCTCCTCAGGGTTTCCAGTTACAGAATGAGAGTGGAGACCTGGCAACTGCTTCCACAACAGGACAAAAAACAGGGAAGAAGAAACTTGAGAGAGAGATGAGAACAAAATCCTCCCCCCCCAGGGCCAACATAACCTGTTCTGCTGATCTGACAGAGATGAACCATGTTTCAGGTGTCCAAAGGGGGATTTGGACCAAAAAATGCCATCAAGATGGGATCTCTTTTACTCCAGACCTGCTGCTCATGGTGTCCATGAGTCACTTTAAATACTCCAGATGAATTCTCTGTTTTACTTTTGATCTTTAAAAACTCAGTTTGACATTTTAACTCATGCCTAGGTTTTGTTGCCCGTGTGTAGGGTTGAACACTGTTCTTTTTATCCTTTAAACATGTACCCAAAGAAAACACTCAGTGATCTTTTACTTCCTGTTCCTGAATTGAAAAATTCCAGACCACAAAGTAGCACTCCTAATGTCCCAGATGGTGTCTGCTCTTATTGTGTGGGATTAACACCATGATAAAAACACTTTCCACTTCTGGATTTGTGCAATGATCCCACATCAGTGAGACAGCAGAGAGACAACTTGGTACCTGACACAAGACCAAAACTAAAGATGTTGTTGAAGGAATAGCCTAAATCTGAGCTGAGTTTTCAGCATTGCATCCAGATCGGGGAAAAATTACCCTGGAAATTTCACTATATTCAGACAGGCTTCCTTTATGGGTTTTCCATATTTCTAGCTGTCAAATACATTTAAAACATGACATCAGACAGTCTCATCTCATAATAGTCTGCTTCTTCTTTCTTTCAGCAGCAAAAGAATGAGACAAGTGAAGAACAAGCCTGAAACTGTAAAGCAAAAACTACTACTAGAGTAATAATATTCTTGTTAATTATTGTAACACAACTCCATTTAGGACCCCTGCCATGACCTTGTTTTAGGCCATGCTCAAGGTGAGAAAGCAGGTAGCAAAATCATTTTCCATCTTAACAAATTTGCCCATTTCTTGTTTGTGGCACACATCAACCTGGCCCTTTGGTCTGGTACATGATACTCAGCTTCCCTGGAGAATTTGGGGCCAGATGCTTTAACACAAAGTAGCTCCATTAAATCTCTATTGCCTTCCACAGGGTATCACACATTTAAATTGGCTGAAGACTTTGCTCTTGAGAGCTGTTGGAGTGGACCAGGGGAAAATTGTACATTTTATCAGGTTCTGCAGCAAAATGCCAAAATAGAAGTAGAAATGTTTTTTTTCCCTAGGACTGATGACAGCTCTTCAGGCAGCAGGAAAGAAAAAAAAACACCTGAAGTGTTAAAGCCCACAGAAGTTTGTACTCTTGGGAAGAGTAGGAGAAACCAATGGGTTAATTTTGATGTCCACTCTTGAACTAAAGTTTGTTTTAATCTGAAAGTTAAAGAGCAAGGTGTTCTACTCCCTGCTTGAGATTGCTGGGCTCATTCTCTGTGCAATATGTCCATGAGCATCACTGACCTCCTCAGGAAATGAAGTCATGCGGAGACAGAGACTCCTTGGGAGCAGGGACAGAGTGATTTCCCCTCCCAAGGTGTGGGGGACACACTTCACCACGTTCCCCCAGCTCCAGAGCCACCAGAGGAGGCACTCATGTCCACCTGTTGTTGAGCATCCTGGGGGCACATGGTTCCTCAGACCACCTGAAGGTTTCTTTACCATGGTCCCTCCTCCTCTCCTCTCCAGCTGTGTTCTCTTTCCTCTGCTTTGCTCATTGTGTTTTTAGACCCAAAGTCTCAGGTTGGAATTTATGAAAGCACTGGCTTTGCCTGTTCCTTTTCCAAGGGTTAGTCCCACCTGGAGCTCAGTAGTGTGAAGGGAGGGAGATTGTACACTCCTGCAGACAACAGGCTGTGCATCCGTACAGCACATCCACCAAGGCCCCAGGAGTGCTGCCCGGGTTTCTGTGGATATTTACACGTCAGCATTCCCAGTTTTATCCAGGTAATTAGGTAATTTGTATCCATGGGTTTGTGCAGCTTACTTAAATCTGCATCTCACAGATGTGTTTGCCCCTCTTGTGCGTTCGTGGAGACACATCCTTTCTTACACCTGAATTAACACGTAGAAGCTTTGTTTTAAAAGACAGTCTGCTCAGGAGTAGATCTGTGAGCCCTTCTGGCTGAACAAACAGCCAGCCCAGCGTTGATTTGGTCACATATCCATCATTCCATGCATCCTGCGTTGGGCTGCTCCCATCCCCACGCTGTCACTCCCTGCACTTTGTCACTGCCTGGGATGAGCGGGTTCCAGCCCATCTGCACAGATCACAGCTGTGCACTGAGCAGTTTTCCAAGAGCAGACAGCACTAAAATGGCTCAGGGCCTCATCCTCAGTGCACCTCCAGCAGCTCAAGCACAGCTTTACACATATCCTTTGAGTCAGCAAGCAGCCCAACCCTTTCTTTCCCTGCAGAGCTTGAGTTTGGCTCATGTTTTCATCCACTAAGGGGACATGGAACCACTGAACCATTTAGGTTGCAAAAGGCCTTTCAGATCTTTGAGTCATTAACCCAGCAGTGCCAGGTCAGTGACTAAAACACAGAATCACAGGATCACTGAAGTTGGAAAAGACCTCCAAGGTCCTCAACTCAAATCTTCAACCGAGTTCTGCCATGCCCACTAAACCTGACCATGAAGTGGCACATCTATTCATTTTCTGAACACTTCCAGGGATGGTGATTCCACTCCTTCCCTGGGCAGCCCCTTCCAATGCTTAACCACTCTTCCAAGGAAGAAATTTTTTGCCAATATTCAACCTGAACCTCTCACAGTGCAACTTTAGGCCATTTCCCTCATACTATCACAATGTCCCCAACACATCCATAGATCTTTTAAATCCCACAGGGATGGTGACTCCATCACTGGCCTGGGCAGCTGTGCCAGGGCTGGACAAACATCTGCCAAGGAGGCAAGGGCTTTTGATGCCTTAAGCTTTAACTCTCATATTTTCAGAATCTGTGCTGCCTAGGGATGTAGTTCTGAGCCTCATATTAAGTGTCAGCCAGCTCTCTTCACAGAGTAGGTAGAGCAAACAAATCCTTTTCCTGCTGCAGACCAAGGACAAGTTTCAGACCCAAAAGCACAAACAAGGGTGGACTGAACAGACAAAACAAGAAGGATGAGACCTCACAGCCTGAAGCTGTAATTGGACAATCAAACTCCAATATGCAAATGAACCAAAAACTTATAAAAATATAAGATCTTGTGACCAGTCATCCATTTTGTGACCATTTTGGGTCCACCTTGGGTGCAGCCCTGGTCAGGCCCTGTCTTGCCCAAGGTGTACCCTAAAGGTGTTTCCATAAATACCTACTTTATTCTCTAGCTCTGTCCAGTCTCTGTTTCAGGTCAGCCTTCCCAAGGCATCACTTTGAGGCGTGCGTGGAGGCACTCAGCAATTCCCATTCCCCTTCAGCTACCGCGGACAGAGACACTGAGATGTGTAGCTGGGGATTCCAGCAACATTCCCGGCAGGAACAGCGGGGTGCTGGCTTGGGGACACGGTGCTCAGAGCCACGGCATGTGCTCTCCTGGCCGCTCACCCCTGAGCGTGGGAATGCGCTTCCCTCTAGCGGGGAAAAGCTCTGCCGAGCCCGGCATCCTCCGGAACATTTCCATCCCGCTCCGGCAGCGGGTGCCCAGCGCTGCGGATCACAGGTGAGCCGAGCACATCAGAGCCTCCCGTGCCGTGGGAAGGCTGGATCGGTGTCAGCGGGGCATTCCCGACACGTATCCCGCAGTGGCACTGTGTGACATCCCCCGGTGCCACTTCCAAGCCGAGGGATGAGATGTACCACTGCATCCCGCAGCCTCTGCATCCCGCAGCCTCCCCCTCGAACAGACCGCCTTCCCTCAAATCAGCCCGAGGAAGAGAATTTCCCGAAGTGCTGTTTTGATCGAGGATCCCGGGGTATTTTTGATCTAGGAAAGATCAAACCAAGCTTATTGAAAAATTCCATTTCATAACATCAAAAATGTTCCATTTGGAGAATGTCAGAACACTGCAATCTAAATGTTTAATCAAGTGGCATGTATGTGTGGAATATGGCTATTATTTTAATTCAATTTCAGGGTGTCATTTATTTTTTTTCCCTAATATTTTCCTTAATGTGAAATAAAATCAAACAAGAGGGCAAAAATGTCAAATCAAAAGATTTTCTTTTGATTGCAAATTGTTTCTACACTGCAAGTGCCTCTATGTTTGAAAATATTTTTAAACACTTTTTAAATCAAAACTGTTCTTTCAAAAGAAAATTTTAAGGCACCACAGGCTTGACACAATTCTGTTGCTGTGTTCTTCTCAGCTGGTTCCACAGGTCGTGACTTTTTAGCTGGATTGAATTAAAATCTCGTGTTTCCTGGCTCCCAAATTACTGAGCTTGATAGGCCATCATGTTTGGAAGATTTAATCAGGAGAAGAAGAGTCTTCCTTCCCCCGGTTCTTCTGTTACTTTCAGATAGAGTGAGGTGGGAGTAATGAATGCTGATTGAACCTCGGCTGGGAATGAGTCAAGGGAAGGGGGAAAAAAAAAAAAAAGCAAGCGCCATCACTCTTGTGTGATTCAATTACCCCCGAGAACTTTTATTCTCATGGGGATTTATTCCTGTGTTGGTGATAAATTCAGTTTGTGAGGAAATGGAAGGGACAGGGGATGGCACCTGCGTGGTGCTGCCGTGACGTGGGGACACAGAACTGGGAGGCAGTGGGTGAAAATCCTTCTCTTTGAGGTGACCATAGGGGCTCAGGCAAAGAAAAGGGACCAAGGACACTCAATGAATCTGGCCAGAAAACAGTGACAAACACAGAGGTCTCAGAGATTCAGGAGACAGACAGGAGCAGCCAAGGAGACGAGGCCGGGGATGTCAGTGCCATTTTCAGCTGCTCGTTTTAATCTCCTGAATACAATGCCTGGTCAAAATAATGTCAGATTTGTGTCAAATTTTATTACAAATCAAAACTTAATCATGGCTTCGAGAAGAAGAGATGAGTAGAGAGACAGGTTCTAATACCTTTAATTTAAGAAATGAGACAGAGTTGTTTTCTTAAATCGGTGTTTTTAGGAATGCTGAGTGATGGATCTAGGGCTCTTCCTCTGCTATTCATTCCAATTTAAACAGAGAAAAAACTGCTTGGAAGAAAAATCTGGTTTCCTTCACCCTAAAATCTCTTCTTTTTGCTAAATGAAATTGTATTGTATTTCTAAAGTGATTTTATTTTTGTTAATCGCCAGTTCTTCATCATCATAAATTTAATCTGCCAACCCACTTTAATTAAAAAAAAAAAAAATCCTCTTTTGCCTAATCAGTTGAAGAAGGGTTTCTCCTCACAGTCACTGTCCAAACATCATCACTGGGATATACTCCATCCCTTGGAGTAGAGCAGGCAGAGCCGATTTCCTGAAATTTTAACACTTGTTTTTGTTATACATCAAAATTCAAATGCAAAATTACCCCCAGATCAAAATTGTCAAAATATTATCAGGAAGCATCATGATGTTCGATTTTTATGAACATCTTCAACTCCAGCACTGTTGAGCCATTACAGTGAAAAGGGAACACAGCAGAACACATCAAATAATATTTGTTCATTGTTTCAACATAAGCCATGTGTTTAAAGAGTGTGACTTCAACAATATCATCAAAATGAGCATTTCTACCACAGCCAAAGGAAAAAAAATCCCACTTTAACAAAATGAAAAGCAACACTCTGTGTTTGTATTTTCTTCTGCTGGAAATGGGATGGAAATGGAAGCATTACTCAGGCAGGCTTTTGTTTCAAAAGAATTATCTTTTTGTTTTCATGGAACAATGGGGGAAAGCAGGGTTTGTTCTAATTGTAGGCTAAACCTGTTATCTTAAACCTGCAATAATCCTGCTGGAGGTTATCACAGTGGGTGGGGGATGGGGAGGCCCCTGTTTGGCCCTGCCCCACTCTCTGTTCCAGCCACAGAGCTTGGTTGTTGTCCTCTAACTTGTTGAATTCAATCAAAGCAAAGACTGACTCACAAAAATGCACAATAAAATGTTTGTAAGCCCCTTCCCTGGGAAAGAAGGTTGGCCCAGGGAGTGAAGAGTGTGAGGACCAGTGAGTCTGGTTCAATTTACACTGGAGAAACAGAACAGAGCAATCTTGACCTTAAAACAACTCCTTTAAAAATGTGATGTTTCAGCAGTGGAAAAGCAGAGCTTTCTGGATACAATCAAGAAAATGGTGTTGAGCTGAGGGAATACCATTTGGCGGAAGAGAGATTTTGTCCTCTCAGGGTGGCAAGAAAATGTTTCAGGTCACTGGTGGTGCATTGGAAGAACTCAGCTTTGTCAAGAACATCCACATTTTAAAGTTCAACACAGTGCCAAATTGCATGAAAATAACAAGTGTTTGAAAATTCTCTGTGGAGCTAAGGCATTGAAAAACCCAAAGAAAAACCCACACAAACACAAATAACAGATCAGAAGCTGGGTGGATGGATTATTTTCACAAAGAACTTTGTTTCTATTCTTGAATCAGCAAAACTGTAGAAGGAGACAACGAAAGAAGAAGAACAACAACAACAACAATAACAACAACAACAACAACAGCAAGATGTACAGCATATACTATTTATAATACAATAGTAATGCAATTCCAGTTGGCAAGGTTTTCCAAAACTCTAACATAAATGTGACAGTGAAAACACTGAAAGAGCTGGTTTGACAAGGTTAAAGTCTTTCAATTTTCCCATAGCAGGCTCTATATCCAAAACAAAACTTTAGCAAAGAAACTTAATTCATTGAAGGTTTCAACTGAAACTAATATTTTGGATGAGAAATAAGGAGGCACATGTTACTAAGATCACATGATGTTTCAGGGCTGTATCCCAGGGAGCTTAGAAGCATCAGGCTCAGCACTTCAGAGGCTGTTTGGGAGAAGAAGTGCTCAGTGGAAGAAATCCACAGGAAGCAGATTTCAGTTTCAAGTGACCAGCTCAAGGCCGAAATCCAAGAGTTGTGACCAGCAGGTGGAAGGTGGATGAGGTGATGAAGGAACCAGCATGAAAGGTGAGAAGAAAATCCAAAGAGTGAAAGGGAAAAATAATTAAAAAAAAAAAAAACAAAAACCTCTCAAAATTTGAAAGGCAGATTGAAATTTGTGTGAAGGAAAGGAAAAAAGAGAAATCCCCAGCCTGCCCTGGCTGGCCCAGAGATGTTGTTAGTGCTGGGAGAGTGATCCCTGCATCTTTGTCTCTGAAAAGGAAAATCCTGCCCCTCATTGAAGTCCCAAGTGCCCAAATAAGAATTTTATGCCAGTAAAGTTCTCACAAGTTCGGGGGGGTTTTATTATTTCAAATGAAAGAAACATCTATAAAGACAAAACTTTATTTTTTACTGTTCTTACTATTATTATCCTTTGGGGTTTTTTTGGTTTTTTGTTTGTTTGTTTTTTTTTTTTTTGTTAGAGCTGTTGCTCTCTTGAGGGTTTTTATTAGCGTTGTTATTATGCATAAACAGAATTGACAAGGAAGAGTGTAAGCAATTCTCTCAGAACTGCAGTTGAAAGTAATAGGCTTCTTAAATTCTTTATTTACATTATTGAACACAGGGAGAACAGACAGTGCCAGGCAGACATGATCACATTTTAAAAGGACAGCTTGCCTATCCCTTCAATATTAACCAGAGGGCTCTCAGATCACTTCTGGCTGAGATGTCTTCCCCTGGCACCTCCAGGGATGGAGAACAGCTCATTCCTACCTGGATCCCAGGGCAGAAGCACCTCTTCATCTCTTTTGTCTGGGCAGGCCTCAATTTTGGGTCCCAATTTCAGTATCAGCAGCTTTCCTGGAGATCAGGACAGGGAAAGAGGTTGTATATGACTCACTTCCTCTTTTCTCCAGTTTTCCACCTCTTCCTCCGCCCTTTCTCAGCTTTGCAACATCAAGCTGAAATTTTAAATTCCAAAAGTGCTCTGGAATTTTCAATCTCAGGATGATTGTCAAAGAAATTGCTTTTTTTTATATCTCCTAAGATGCCTGCAGCCCCCACAAACACAGAAAAAAATCATAAACTTGTCATCAGAACTTTTCTGAGTGTGAGTTATCCTAATCTGGAATTATGGCATTTTAATTTCATTTCAAGTGGTTTGGGCTAGCTCTGTGAACTATGTTTTGAATACCTGTGCAGTGCCAGAAACAGGTATTTAAAAGCACTTCAGGACAGTTAATGAATTGCACTTGCTGAGAACTGTGTCAGGAAGAACAGCGTTGTAATTTATATTCTTCAGATAAGGAAACCAAGTCCTGGTTTGGTGAAAATTCTTCTTTAAGGCTATGCTTTGAACCTGTAGAAGAAGAGGGAATAGATTTTGATGTACAAAGAGCAACCTGTTCTAGTGGAAAACATTCCTGCCCATGGTAGGGGAGTTGGACTGAATGATCTTTAAAGTCCCACCCAACCAAGCCTTCCGTGATTTCTGTGACTTGCCCGTGGTCAGCTTTTTCTTGCTAATCTTGAAGCAAAAGTGCTACTAGACACAGCAGATATTTCATGTCTTAACCTTATCTGCCCTTCAATTCTTCTGGATTATCCTCCAGCTTTTCCCTTGCCACAAGCTGCTTCTCTTCTTGCAGGTATTGCCGGGGACGCGACGCTGGGAGTCATGGTAAGAGAGGAAAGAAAAGGAAAAAAAAAAAAAAAAAAGAAACTTTAGGAAAAAAGGAAAAATAAAAAAAAAAAAAAAAGAAAACCCAAAAGGCTGCTCTTCTCTTCTCTGTGCTGAAATGCTCAGATGATGCCCTGCCTTTTCAGGACATGGCTAAGTGCCCTGCAGATTCACAGGCTGGCAGAAGATTTTAGGAAGAGGCCATGTCCAGCCAGGGGTCCCTGCTGACTGCTGCCTTCTGCTGCAGCCGGGATGAGCTCAGCTCCCTCCCACCCTGCTGCAGGTGGTGGTGGCACTGGGGATAGGGTGGCAGATGGATGCCAGAGCTGGAAATACAATTACAGTGCACAGAGGGGCATGGTTGGGTTGACACCACGGAGCTGATTCATCCCAGAGGTAAAGCAGCCCAGTTCCAGGCTGGGCTCTGTGCCCATTATATATTAATAAGTGTTTTATATTCAGGATGCATTTGCTGAGTTTAGGTAGTGCCGAAATATTGTGAGCAGTCACATGACCTGACCTCCTGATATGGTGGGGGAAAAAAAAAAAAAGAAAACCCAATAAACCATGTTTTCTCTGCTTGTGATATATTCCAAAAGCAGCACTCAGCAGACACCAAGAAACTCATTTTATTTCACAGAAATGTACCTATCTTCTCTACCATAGAAAAATTCTTTCCTTCTGTGTTTATTTTCAGATGTTTCTAATAACACTTTTTGGTTGAAAAATAGCAAACTGTCAAAAATGAAAATATTTGCAGTAAAGAGACAGTTTTCGTGACTTTTTTTTTACATGAAGCAGAAACATTATTCCTTTTAAGATTGCCAAAATTTCCATTTTCTCACTTTGAAACAAAACCTTTCAGATTTCCTCTCTCAAATCACTTGTCTGTTACAAACTGAAGTAGTTTTTTTAGAAAATGCCCAAATCAAAGCATGATATTTCAAAATTATTTAAATTATATTTTCCAGAGCTCAGTTTTGTGAACATTTTCACAATTCTGGCTTCTCATTCTGTCTGCAAATGAGACAGGAGGAGGTAAAAAAGTTTGCAAGACAAGGAAACCTTCTTCTCCCTATCCCACTGAAATGCTCTACTTTCTCTAATACCAAGTGACTGATTAATCCTTCACACACAGGACAGGAACAGCCTCCTTGGGCTCTCAGGCTTGGAAAATCAAACCCAATCTTTTTGGAGATGTGCAGCTGTAATTGCAGAGAGCTGGAGTGCTGCTGCCACCCTCTCCCATCAGGAGACATTGTCAGGGAGCAGCTCTGGCTCTAGTTGTGTCCTTTCAGTTAATTGTGTCCCATCAAGCTTAAAAAGCCCCATCACATCAAATCTTGGCTTGTCCCTTGGTGGCTCAAGGCTGCTGGAAGTCAGGTCCAAGGAGAGGAGATGCTCTGGGTCCAGGACTCTGGGAATGAGGATGTCAAGTCTCTCCTGCACACCAGGACCCAACCCCAGCAGCCTCTGGCTGCTTTTTCTTTCCCAGCCAAGACCTTCTTTCATTAGCCCTTGCCCTCAGGGTAGTTCTTTAAATTTTCTCCTCAGTGCTGGGTGTTTAACCCTCTCTGCTGGGGGATGCTGCCTTTGCAGCAAAACACAGGGATTTGGTAAAGTGTGGGGAGAACCCTGTAATTCATCCTTGTCATTTCCCTAAAGTGGACACAGGGCTGATCTCTGTGATCTCTGATCTCTGCCTGCTCAAGCCTTCCAAATGAACCAGCCATTTATTCCCCCAGCTGCACAGAAAACAATTTCAGAAGCCTGGAGCCTGCTGAGATGTTCCAGACAGGGAACGTGTTAGTCACACCTAGGGCTTGGTTAATTTACAATTCGGGATCCTGGGAAGGATGGGCTTTGAGCAGAGCTGTTCTCTGTCCATCAGCCTCCCAGAGCAGCTCCCTCATGGGAGTGTCCTCAAGAGATATTTTGAGTGCTTTCAACATCAACAGCCCGTGTTCCTCTCTCACTCATCTCAGCCACTCCATTGGCATAGAAGGAATTGCTTTTGGTTTACACCCAGGGAGCTAAAATCAGGCTCTTCCAACACCCCACCTCACCCTGAGGAAAGCACTGCAAACCTCCCAAGCACAGCTTCCCTCTGAGCAGGGCTCCAGCTGGAACGAGCCTCCCCTCTCCTTGCTCCTGCTCAGCAAATCCAGGACAGGAAACACCCAATACCCCCCCACCAGTAAAAAGGAGACCTCTCAATTCCCTCTTTAGCCATGATATTACAATGGAAAACATTGTGCAATTATCTGCACACAAACCTCTTCTACTCCAGCAGCACTGACTGTCCTTTCCACCCATGGCATGGGTGGGGCAGGGATGAATCCTCTGTCTCTGGAACACACAATTCCCTCTGAGCTCATGCACAAGACTCACACAGCACAGCCAGGATTCGGACACAGGTTCTGCCACCCTGATCTAGCAAACCCTGGTGCCCTCACATTTGCTGGGAAATGTCAGATTTTCTCAGTTCTGCAGGCTCTCACTTCTCTTCCAACTTGCTCCAAACCAAGGAAGACAGCAAACCTTTCAAGAGATCTCCAAAAGCCCTTTCCCTGCTCCCACCTCCAGCCTCACCAGAGAAAGAAGCACTGCCATGCAGAAGCCACAGCCTCACACTCTGAGATTGTTAATGAACATGTTTTCTGCAGATAATTATAGGGAATGGCATATCAAAAGCACTTAAAACATCTCATTCTTTTAATTCATTAATTATATTGCAATTACACAATTCTCAGGCACTTGCTGGCACTTTGGAAATCAGCCATTCTTGGGAGATAAAGCTGGGTTAGGAACTGGTGGAAGAGGAGAGGAGAAGTATGGGGGAAGGAGTGACTGGAGGAGTCAGGGACTCTGGCAAGGCCAAAAGAGTCTGCACAGCAGGTAACTGGAAATCAGTCCAGCTAAAATCCCATCCCATGGGTTCCAGGGATATCTGGTAGCCTTGCACACACTCCTACAGCTGGCAGTATTGTTTTTGCACACATGCTCCTGCAGAGATCTGCTTAGGATGGATTTATCTCCTGTTCTCACACCAAAGTCCCAGCTCTGCACACCTGAGGAGCCTTTTCTGATGCTACTCAGTAACAGGGTTGTCTTGGAGTGAGCTCAATGGACTGGATACCCTGGCACTGAATGTGGGCCTGAACGGATTATTGCAAAAGCTCAGTGTAGGTTCTGCAGAAGCTTCTGAAGATTCCTCCCTGGTTAAAGTTCCCTGCCCCTCCGTCTTGGTTTGAAACACAGGTGTCCACCAAGGAAGGAGGGAACCTCCCTTGGGATGGAAAATGTGACCCCCTTCCCTTCCAAATTATTATAACTTTGAAATGACAGGGCTGTCAGGCAAAGATATGGGAAGAGGAATAACAGTTCAGAGGCCACTCTTGGGAGCAAAGGCTCACTCAAGGTAAGGAAGAAGCAGTAAAGGGCTGGGCTCTGTGGGAACAGCGAATTCTCCCTACAGCAGCAGCAACTCGACCTTTCTCCTCCATCCCAAGAGAAAGAGAGAGTGAGGAGCCAAGCCCAGTACCTCACCCCCCAGGCAAAATCTCACCGTATCTCTGTTTTTTTCCAAGAGAAAACCTCCCAGAAAAGAGTGCAGCCCGCTGCACCTTCCCCCTCCTCCTCCTCCTCTTCCCAGCCACATCTTTTGTCCCTTAAGTATCTGTCGTTCCTATCTCTCACACAACAAATGGGAGAAAATTCCCTCNATAAATATATAATATATTACAATATAGTATCTATATGTAATATAGATAATATTATATATATTTATATATCTTATATATTATATATTATATAATTTTAGGCAACAACTCTGACTCACAGAAGATTCGAAGGGCTAAGTAAATATTAATAAGCTAAGGAGGGTGTTCAAGGCCGGGCTGGATGGAGCTGTGAGCAATCTGGTCTAGTGGAGATCATGCCTGCCCATGGCAGGGTTTGCAATAAGATGAGTTTTAAGAGTCCTTCCAGCTCAAACCATCCTGTGATCCTCTGGCTCCTCAGAGG
>VWYP01013112.1:1412914-1429904 GCA_013400435.1 Pycnonotus jocosus
AATCCCACAAAACAAAAAAAGGGAGGGAAAAAAAAAAAAAAAAAAAAAAGGAAAAGGGAAAATCCTGACCTCCAGCACCCCACTACTCACAGGATGTAACACAGGAAAAGGATATTCCAGGACAAGAAGCCTGGACTGACCCAACTGACCGACCACTTTACGGAGGCCATTATTCAGAACAGTCATGATCAGTTCCTCCCAAAATTTGGAATGGGCAAGCAAAATATAATATAAACATATANGATCATGCCTGCCCATGGCAGGGTTTGCAATAAGATGAGTTTTAAGAGTCCTTCCAGCTCAAACCATCCTGTGATCCTCTGGCTCCTCAGAGGTGGCCCTGAGAAGTTCACCTCAGCTGCAGAGCAGCTTCACCACAGCTGCATTCCAAATTCTCCATGAATGGGTTTCACTGTATAATCCCAGCTGGAAGCCTCCAGATGTGTCCCAGCTCTGGGTCAGGACAAAGCCCCGCTCCAAAGCTCAGGATTTTCATTAATGCTCTGCAGCAGGGGCTTGGTGTGGCAGCCAGGAGAGCAGCCCTGCCTCCCTGCCCAGACACAGCCTGGCACAACCCAGCAGTGACCCTGGCTCCTCATCCCAGATGGAATTCAGGCCAAAATCCCCCCCTTAACATGACAAGCAAGACCCACACACAGCTTAAATGAGCAGAATTAGCAGGAGGGGCTTTTGCATGCATGGCTTGATCCCAGAGGGGTTTGGTCAGCCTTGTTAGTTCTTATGGAAAAGGTAAAAAATGCTCTTTTTGCTGCAGATGTTCCAGCAGGGAGCTGGGATGAGAATACTCTGTACTGTGGCAGTGCCTGGGCAATGCTGCAGGCATCAGGGTCACTGGTGGCCAGGCCCTGAAAATACTAGGAATTTGAATTCCCATAATTCCCATTTGTTTCATGTGGTTTTCAGAGAAAAGCGAAAATACACTGTGGAGTTGAGAGACTATTTGGCAAGTGCTGATCATTTCTCTCTCTCTTTCTCACTCCTGCTCTCCTGGGATGTTTGGCCTCTGTCTGAATTGGCTAATTTTGTATTCACCAACCACTCTGTTGGCTGTAGGGAAAAGGAGAGAAAAAAAGAAAAGATTTTTTAAAAAATAGAAAAGAAAACCCTGATAGCAAAACCTGAACGCAGTAAACAGAGAAAGGGGGAGAAAAAGCTCTGCTTCTATATCATCTTCAAGGGGAAAAAAAAAATAAAAAAGGCAACAAAACCAGGAGAGAAAAAAGGGTGCTGGGATTTACCAGCAATGAGGACTTGGATCTGCTGGAATTCAAAGCTGATATTTTTCCCCTGGGCATCTCAATCTCATTGTGCCTATGTGGAACAAAGCAAGGTGCAGCTATAGGTGTGATGTGTGACACACATTTAGATATTTTGGCCTCTGTATTTGAAGCCAGATGTGAATAACTCTAAGGATAAAAATACATATGTGTCCATTCCTCAGGGTTTGTATCATTAAGACTCCTGCTAATTGCTATTTTGGTCTCATTAGCAAAAGAAACATTCACTAAGCATATTCACACTGAAAATGGGATTCATAACAATTTGCTTGAGTCTGAAACCACTTGTACCTCCTCCTGGAGCAGAGCCAATGCCTATATTTAAACCCAAAGGCTGAGGGGAGCTGACATTGAGGCTGCTGTGTTTATTTTTAGGCAGCTGTGTGTGTGCCAGCACAGCCAGGGAGTTTACAGGGCTGGTGGGGGGCTCAGAGCCCCCCTTTCCTGTGGGTTTGGGACACTGGAGACACACTTGTGCCTGGCCCCATTGGAGGGGCAGTCTGGGTGTCTGTGAGCTGTGGGAGCTGTTCTGGGTGGTGAGGGTGCCTGGGTGGCACATCCAGAGCCAAGCTGCTGCATTTTCTGCATGTGAGAGAGGTGGGCACAGCAATGCACTCACAGCATCCCCTGGGATCTGCTCTGCTGGGGTGCACCAACCAGGGGAGGTGCCACCATCTACCCAGAGCAGTGCCACATCTGCCCAGACACTGAGCAGGGACACAGCGACACAGCACCCAGGCTGGGGAGAGTTGCCAGGGCAGGAAGAGGCAGCTCCAGAGCTCTGCTTCAGGTACCAAAGCCCCCTGAGAGCAGCAGAACTCCTGAGAGAGCAAAACCTCTGCACAGACCTCTCACAGCCCATGTGCCTGACTCCTGGCCAAGCCACCTCTCCAGGGGACACTCTGTTTTTGCTGCTTTATTTCTTTCTTCCTCTTCTTTTCACTCTTTTTTTTTTTTTTTTAATTTAATTTTTCTTGTTTCCAAAGCCATGCCTGGGAGTCAGGAGGGGGAGCCTGCAGGACACCAGGGCAGGCATGAAACCAAAGTGCTGCAATTGCCTCCTCAGCCACTTCACTGGGAACATGGAAAGCTCTGAGGCTTCTCCACTGCTGTTGCACTCTGATCACTCTTACACAGGGATATTTTTCCCTCCAGCCCTTCTGGGGGTGGGAGATCTCCAGTGGGGAACTCAGATGGAGGCATCACAACGAGAAAGCTCCTGGAGGATGTGGTGAGGAGAAGTGGCATCAATCTGATAAAGTGCACCTGAAGCCACAGGTGACCTAGGGTGACATCCCGAGGATTGTGACTTGTGACATCCCTAAAGCAGCACTGCTGCAGCTGAGTGAGGGAGGGCATAAACACATTTGATCATATCAAACTGTTGGGTTTATTTAATACACCGCTTTTTTCCTTAAGCTAAGGGTGACACACAGACACTGGCCTCAGTAGGAGGAGCACGGATTCTGAAATAATTAGGGTGTTGAAAACACAACACTGCTGGAAGGGTCCCTGCTGTGGCCTGAGCTTGGGAGCTGCCATCTGAAGGACTTTGAAAGACAAGATGGGCTTTCAGCTAAAGAGATTGGCCCTGTTTTTCAGAGTGTTTTGTTCACTTAATGTTTTTAATTATTTCTTTTCCTCGGGCAAGCAAAAAGCCTGAGGATCAACAAGTCTCTGTTCTCAGCAGTACTCAGGCAAGCTCTGGGAGAGCTTCCATTTGTCTTTTTTGTTTTGTTTTGTTTTTGTTTTTTTGCTCCTGGAGCCTCTGAACAGATGTATCTCTATCAAATTTGGTTAGGTTTTTCTAACAAAAAAAAATTGCTTTATTTTGTTGTCTTCCCTGTGGAAAGTGCTGAAGATTATTTTTCAATGTTGTTGAAATATTTAAAAAGAAAAAGAGTAAAAGGAGGTGGGAAGGGGAAAAGCACAGTATTTCCTTGACATATCAGTTAGTTAAAATCTAAACTGAAATCTGTCCTAAGCAGAGCCTGGAGACTACTAAATCTATTAGCTCTGTATAGCTAATCTATATGTAGTTGCCTCAACCAACTCTGCCCTGTAGGCAGGATAGAACCAATTTTATAAAGAAAGAGGTACTAATGCTCAAAAACCTGAAATTTTAAAGAGATTTCCATGAAAAATTCAAATTTGGATGAATAAATCCACTCACATGAAAGACATGAGGTTTTTGCCTCCTCTTTTTCTATGGCTCTGCTGTTGCTGGAATAGGTTTAATTCTGGCTCTCCTCAGCTGGGATCTGGGGGCTGCTCCCCAAGGTGGGACCCACGACAGCATCTCTGCCAGCAGTGGAGTTAATTCAGCAGCAAGGATGGACTTTGTGAAAATCCTGGGTGGAAAATCCTGGCTGGGCAATCCTGGCTGGGCTTCTGGTGCCTCAACAGAGCACTTGGCAGAGGAGACAGCTGGTGGCACGAGGAAGGGTCTCTGTCCTGGGATCAGCTGCTGAGTGGGATAAAAATACTCCTGGATTGGAGAGAGACTTGTAAAGGAAGGCTGAGCTTGGAGAATAAAAACAATGGTTGGGATTTATGGAGAGATGTAATAGCACCTTCCTGTCCCTAAAGGGGCTCCAGGGGAGCTGGAGAGGGACTTTGGACAAGGTCCTGGAATGACAGGACACAGGGAGTGGCTTCACACTGACAGAGAGTAGGTTTAATTTGGAAATTAGGAAGAAATCCTTCCCTGTTGAGGGTAGGAAGGCCCTGGCACAGGGTGCCCAGAGAAGCTGTGGCTGCTCCTGGATCTCTGGAAGTGTCCAAGGCCAGGTTGGACAGGACTTGGAGCAGCCTGGGACAGTGGGAGGTGTCCCTGCCCATGGCAGGGGGTGGGACAAAATGAGTTTTAAGATCCTTTCTAGCCAAAAACACCCTGTGATTCTCCCCAGTTGTGAGGCATTTAGTGAGGCCTCATTCATGCAGGAATGAACTGTAGAATTACTGTGGAAGGAATTCAGAATCAACCTGAACACAACCCTTCTGTGTCATTTCTACCAAAAATCCATTTGGATCTCAGAAAGTTCAGAGAAAGTCACTCTTGAGTGTGTCACACTTGGGTCAGAGGAGGTTCAGGCTGCAGAGCAGGGAAAGGTTCTTCCCCCAGAGGGTGCTGGCACTGCCCAGGCTCCCCAGGGAATGGGCACGGCCCCGAGGGTGCCAGAGCTCCAGGAGCCTTTGGACAGCACTGCCAGGGATGCCCAGGCTGGGATGGTTGGGGAGTCTGGGCAGGGACAGGGGCTGGGCTCTGGCCCTTTTGGGTCCCTTCCCACTCAGGATATTCCATGACTGTATGCTTCACTCTGTCCTGGACTGCATTTAAGGCTCCCAAAGATCCTGGGCTCATGGAGTGGGAACTGAGTTTCCCCATAAAGAACTATGAAAGGGGAAATAAAGCTTTCAACCACAGCCAGCCCTGGGGTGAGGAATAAATTCCAGTCCTACAGACACACCCTGGCACAGGAATGATCATTATCATTGCAGATACACAGACATGTCATCCCTTTAAACCATTTTTTTTTTACATGCAACCCGCCTGTGGAAATCAACTGCACTCACTAAAGGAAGGCAACACTTCCAAAGGGGGTAATTCAACACTTCTGGAGTTATAATTGTTTCCAAATGCAACATCTTTTTCCTGTAACACAAATAAACACTTGCTGGTAATGGTGTGCTTTGTTAATTACAATGATTCTTAAAATCTTCCCTAAATATGCATTATATTACAGCAACAATATTATAGATGAACATCAAGTGACATTCGTATCACCTATTAATAGCTGGAGGGTTTGGACAGGTGGGATTATGGGATTTATGCAAATGAGGAATGTGTTCTATTATAATTTCAGTGGATCCTCTCTGTAAACTTCTGCTGTGCTGAATTAATGTCTACTGTGCGTTTCCTTTTTTTTATTTAAAAAAGAAGAGGAAGCCACTTACATATATTAGAGGGAGATAATGAATTATTATTCAAAATGTAGGTTTGTTGCACTCATTTGCATATAATGCTTAATTTTTACAGAATATTTCATTGTAATGCATGCAAAGATGATAAAAAAACTCTCAAAATATGCTAATGTAAATTCTATTGCAACTCCATTGCAGCCTTTATTTCTGGGACTTTATTATAAAACATTAAAAAAAGAGAAAGCTCAACATTACAATAACCTTTTAAAAATGTGGCAATTGTTCTGATTTAAGTGGTGGGTGAAACTCCCCACACATCTCCAATTATTGCAAAGCCTTGGACAAAAATACCTTTGCTTGTGTGGGATAAGAAATCTCGATGAAATTGAGAAAAAGTAATTGAAGGTTGTAATTGATCTTTTACTTCTTCTTTTTTTTCTGGATTTTTCAGTGGTTGTTGTGTGGAGAGCAGCTGAGGAACAGCTGAGCTGGGTTGTCCCTGAGGTGTGGGTGGGAGCTGGGAAAGCCCTGGATCCAGCTCACCTGAGAGATCCAACTCTGTTAGGATCAGACTTTTGGGAGGAATTTCACCACATACCTTGAGGCAGACAATTAGGACACACTCATCCACTGAAGATACTTTTGGATGTTCTAACCTCACCAGCAGAAAATCCCCACTGATTCCTGCTTCTCATCCCTGAACATCTTCTGGGAAGAGCTGGTGGCTACAAGGTCCTGGAACAGCACCATGAAGGGAAAATGGGTTTAAATTAAACCGGTGGTTGGACACTGGTCCCATTAAATCCCACTAAATTAAATTAAAAGTGGTGGGACAGCCCTTACCTGCACTGCTGAGGGGTGGACCAGGTGGTGAGCACCTGGCACAGGTCTCTATGGGCTCCCCAAGTCCCCTTGTCATTGTCACAGGCAAGAGCAGAGCTCAGGATTACCACTGTTCATCACTCACAGTCCATCCTTCCTGTTCATTCTTCTTAATAAATCCTTCCATCAATTATAATGGCTGTAATTCAGTGCCCCATGCTGGATTTACACACCCACACCTGCACACCTCCATCTGAGCAAAGCTGACACGACCCCTGCCATTGCATCCCTAAACATCCTCTCCATCTCCTCTTCCACAGGGTTCACTGACAGGCCTGTGCTGTGGGAGCCTATCTTCAGACATCTGCTGCTTGAAAACCTCCCTTCCCTGCCTATAATTAAAGACATTATTTTACAGCATTCACATTTTTACAAGCTGGCATCATTTCTGTACATAAAAGCTGGGCTGCTTCCATCTCTCCCTTATTGCATTCCGCTTGTTTAAGTTCAGTGGTTCTTATTCTGGGGATAATACCGGCGGCTATTCTGCAGCCACAATTATTAAGCCAGAGCCTATAAAAGGAGATGAGTTTTGGATTGCACCTATAAATGATGAAATGTGGCTTTCTAATGCTTTTCAGTGACTCCAAGCCCCTGTGTTAGATGAACTCCACAGCAAACAACCTGCACCCGTGCCCTGGGTCGGTGGTGAAGGTCAGCAAAGCTTTTCTTTTTTTGAGAGAGGCTTGGAACGGGGAAATGGGAGACAGCAGCCTCCACTTGAAAACATTCCTGCCTGTTCCAGGCATTAGAGGAGGCCTGGGGAACAATACACAGGAAATTAGGCATGCTGAGGAGGTCTAGGCAGACTCACGTTAGATTTGTAAACAAGCATGTGGGAGAAGGAATACAGACTGCCATGCATGGCAATGTCTGAGAGAGGAGTGATCACAAATGTTAAACAAACAAGGAATTATAATGGCATTTGTTTGAGTTCACAGTATGGATTCTATTCGTGTCACAGCTGCCATGAACTTATATCTTCATTTATTTGGAAAGGGTATGTGCCTAAAGCATGCTAAGCATACCTGAGAGTGACAAAACAGAGAGGAAAGATGTGAAAAGGGTTGTGGGGTTTCTAACTGATAAAAATGGAATGTTTCTGGTACTTAGCTGAGCAGGATAATTGCATGTAGATTTTTCTTTTCTGGAGCTGAATATGAAAAGAAAGAGATTCATGCTGAAAGACATTAAAGAAAAAAAAAAAAGAAAGAAAGAAAAGAAAATAATAGAACTAGAAGCAAATGTATTCCCAACTTTCTTCCTGAGTGAGACTTACTCCTCCAGATGGCTGAGCCCAGATCTCCCAAATGGGCACTGTCAGAGCCCTCACCTTGGAGCTTCCCAGGGAAGAGAAACCCCTGGAGAGGGGCAGAGCTTGCCTTGTGAAGGATCCTCCACCCTGGCATTGTTCCCTTCGTTAATCATTGATTAATCAGCAGCTGCCAATGCAGTTCTCCCCAGCTGGTACAGAGTGGGATGGGGGAATTCCTGCCTCATTCTTTGCTTTAGGAGCACTCAGAGCAGATAATCCTGTTTGCTTTAGCCTTGCTGGAAGCCCTCTGAAGCTGCCTTGATTTTCCTCCATGCTGACAGCTCCTGGCCTGCTCTTCCAGCCCTGTCATTACATCCCTGAACTCTCAGTCCAGGGGCAAACACCCATGGAAAGAGGGGAAGAATTGGGGGTGCCTTGCTGACAGGTGCGGGGGGGATGACTCCCAGCCTTGCCATGGCAGGGAGCATCAGTGTTAAAGTGATTAATTTCTCTTCTCCATTACTCTAAATAAGCTAAACAAATCCCTCGCTGTAACTGTCATACTGATGTTCAGCATGCAAATTGGTCCTAATGAGAGAGCTCCCAGCTGGGGGCAGGATCCTATATCCACTGAGATCCTTCCTCCATCAGTTTGGAGGCACCTGGTGGACAGAGGGACATGGGGGACACTGGACAGGAGGCAAATCCCCTTCCCCTGCTCCAAAAACCTCCACCTGCAGAAGAAAAAAAATGCCTCATGGCCAAGGAGATGTTGGGAGCTTTATGGGGGAAAAGATTGGTTTTATGGAGGGTTGTTTTTTCCCCATGAGAATGACTCAGCTGGGCTTTGCTGGTGAACCCTGAGTTTCATTTCATTCACCTCCCTGAGTGCAAAATCCTAGCAACAAAATCCACCCAACCTTCTTCAGGAGACTCAGTGAAAAGGGGTTTTCAGGAAATAAAATGAATGTATTTCTGTGTTTTTCATAGAAAACAGTGATTTCTATATTAATTGTTACATTGTTCAAACCGAAAGCTTTTCAGCTCCAAAATGAAAACACCTCAATGTTCACTTTCTTTTATAAGAACAAAATGTTATTACTTTCCACTAGAAAACAAAGAAATAAACTCTTTGCACCATCTGGATCCATTCCTCCACTGACACCTCAAAGGAGTCACTTCACTTGCCTATCCCTGAGCATCCTCCCGGCAGGATCACAGCAGCTTTCCTGCCTCCCTTGCTTTTTTCTCCCCTCTGTGGACACACTTTTAAAAAAATACACCCATTCATGTAAATCAGGATCAGCCCATGACAAGCTTCCTAACTGGCCTAAAGGGTATGAAGCACAAGGCTTTCATCTGTACCTATAATTAATGGTTAAAAAATTAAATATTCTGTTGTTTCAGGTGCCTTAATAAAGTTGCTTAGAGAAAACTTAGTCTCATACTTTTTATTAAGCCCAATCCCCAATGTTTAATCTTTACAGTAAGAGGGGGAGGAAAAAAGAAATAGAAAAAAAAGTAATTTTTTTTTTCACATAACTTGAAAATTGCCCTCTCCAGTGCAGCACTTAGATGTGTTGTGCTGACAACTGAGGCAGCCCAGATCATGCTTCCTCCCTGGCACATTTGTGATGCTGGTTGAAACTCCTGAAATGTCTCTTTGGACTGGTAAAACACAGATTTGAGCTTGTTTAGCCCTGGGGCACTGGAGCTGGGCTCTGGTAAGAGAAATTCCTGATTCCTCAGTTCCACAGGCAGCCTGGCCTGCAAGGAGAGGCTGGGAAGCCTGGTGATGAGGAGTCAACACACGAACCCAGCAGCCCTGGGGGAGCTGATGGTTCAGAGGAAACGCTCTGGGGGCTTTGTCCAGCATATGCCCTTTAGTGATTGATACCAGACCCTCAGAACTCTTTGCTCCTTCACAATCTGTTTAAGCCCACAAGAGCCTTGTAAAGAACTTCCATTTCCCAGTGCTACCCGTGAGATTTTTTGTTGTTTTGAACTTGCCAATGTGGTTCTAAATATAGGAAAGAATGGAAGGCAATAAGGCTTGTTTTGGTTATTTCAAACATGCAGGTACTGGGTTTTTCTGGCAATCCTTCCCAAATGATTTCTAAATAGGTTGGATATTAATTTCTCTCTCTCTCTTTTTATTAAGAAGGAAGTTATAACCAGCACTATTTATTAGCTTATGTACCTGTTCCCCTGTGATTCTGTTGCCGTGAGTGCTGGTGTCATACTTATTAATCAATCTGTCAGAAATGGTTATGTCAGCATAGACAATGCAGCTTCCCCTGGATGAGATCCATCTCCTAAAGTTTTGAACTTCATTATTCAAAGTTTAGAAGAAATAACCAACCTTCTGGAGTAAGTGTCACAACCATTCACGGTTCCTTTGTTAGAAGAACTCATGGAAATATCTCACTGACTTCTGTGGATGTCAGTGGACACAAATATAAATTTGCTAGAAACTTTTGCTGTAACTCTAGGTATTCTTTTGCACCCAGAGTACCCAAGCAGCCTTCCCTGAACAACAATTCAGAAGAAAATTTGTGTTTTATTAACTCTTTTCTCCAATAAGAAATTTCCATTACAAAAGCATTATGGTAAAACCTCGGGGGATATATGTGTACATTGCCACACATATATGCACACATGGGTGCAGAAGTGTCTCTTCTGAGCACCTGGAGGTCTTTCAACAAGATAGCAAGAACAGCCAAATGTGGACAAAACAAAGAGAGTCCATTGGGAACAGCCTGAGATCTGTTCCTGAGCCAGGATCAGCCACAGCAGCTGAGGGAGGAATCCAGAGAGAAATTCATGTCTTTGTAAAGCTGTGATTAAATATTCAGCATTGTCCAATGGGAAACCCAAAACAAAGCAGCAAAATTTCATTTCTTTTCAGATTCTGTTCAAATACAGGAATCTTTGGTGGCAAGGCAAATTCCTTGTGAAATCTTTGGAAATGGAACATCTTCTTCTGATGTGAGATGCAAGAAGGAGGATGAATTATAAAATAACGGCTTCACATTGGACAGAGGCACAGCAGCTTCTTGAGGATCTCAGAAATGCTGCAGAGGCCTCTTATATTCCATCCATCACAGATGAGAGGTCACATTTCCCATTGGGAAGGCCGTGTTTATCCAGGAAATATGACTCTGGAAGACAACAGATGGAACTTGTGGGGCTCCAGTGCCAAGGTGGCAGCGCCAGTGCCATGGCCTGTGCCAGCTGGTGGCCAGGCATTAGAGGGAGATGTAACCAATTAGCAGAGATTCCCACTCCTCAGCCACTGATGGGGCTGCCATGCATGAGATCAATGCATGACAACAAGGAGAACTTGTCCAAAGTCCTTCACGGGCCACCGGCACCACTCTGACCCAGGGAAGCACAAGCTGCTGGAAGAGGCCAGTGCAGCTGGACCAGAGCTGCTTTTCACTCAAAACAGACATTTTTAATTCCAGTCTTTTCATCTAAATGTGCCATTTAACTAAAGCGCTTTGTGGAAGGTAAAATTTCTGGTCAGAAGCAGATTCTAACTCTCAGAAATTATTAAAGTGGAGAGGTAGGAGATGCTGTTTCAAAGTCATAATTCAAACCTCGACTTCTGTTTAGGGGTTCATCCCAATCAACAGCCTATTAGAGCCTATTTCTATAGACTTGCTACAGATTTTTATAGAATTTTCACCAGAAAGAATTTGTTTTACAGTGGCAACACAGAGTGAATATTTACAGCAGGACTGGGAGCCTGCATGGGCTCTGCTGGGGCAGCACTTTGTCTCAGGGTATTTACGAGAATGTGGACCAGGAGGATCCAAAGAGGGTAATTACCCAGGGAAAGAGAGGATTTCTAACACTGCCCATCAATGAGCTAAGAGATCCTCAGGAAGGATTAGCAAAAACAAGGGATTATCCATGAAAGAAGCTTGTTGAAGGTCTGTGTTTTCAGGGTGTAGAACAGCTCTCTGACTCATTTAGGAGGAAAGCTCTGCCCTCTTTGGGATGTACTGCCCATGAACAGAGGAGCTTTTGTTCTGTCAGCACTCAGACACCACCTGGCACAATAGGCTTTCTGCTGTGTTTGAGAGGGGGTAGAGTAATTAAAATTTATTTCCCATTATATCCTGTTTCAGAAGTTCTTTCAAACAGAAAAAACAATTAAATTCGATGTAAGTGAAAGAGATCTACATCTGACCTCTCTCTCCTGCCATGTAGAACTGGTTAATCCATTGGAGTCAAAGGGAATAACCTTGTGAAGTAAATGGGTTCAGAATATGACCTCACATGAGTGTGTTGGGGGTTTGGATTGTCCTGGAATGACACCAGTGTTCTGAAGAAAGCAGTGCCAATTAAGAGCTCTGATTCAATTTACATGTCCGTGGTGTTATCTTTGATATCTGCTTTTAACAGCACCCTTAAAATTACTGTTTTCCCATGTGAGAGACAACTGCCAAGTATATTTATTTAGATATCATGAATTTGAATATCACGAGGAGGTGGAGCTGTTGCACACTGTAGTAAAAGCTTTCCAGCCATCAAGTTTAATTTTTTTCTGCATATCCCTTCCTCTCAGTCACAGCAAATGCAATTCATTGTATGACCATTGCGATGGAATTTTAAGTCACAAGCCATTTGATGTGATAACAGTGTGACTTCACTGAAAAATGGGAGAGATGAGAATTCCCCAGCAACTTGTCTGAATTTAGGCCAGAGCACTCAGCCATCACTGATACAATATTCCACAATATTCCAACTAAATAATTTCAGCAGGAATTCTGCATCCATCTCTGGGATTCCCAGCACAAGAAAGATGTGGAGCAAGTCCAGAGGAGGCACCAGGATGAGCAGAGTGATGGAGCAGCTCTGCTGTGAGGAAAGGCTGGCAGAGCTGGGAGTGTTCAGGCTCTGGGGTGACTTCACTGTGGCCTTCCAGCTGAGGGAGCCTAAAGAAAGGTGGAGAGAGAAGGTTTACAAGGACCAAGAGTGACAGGACAAAGAGGAATGGTTTCAAACTGACAAAGAGCAGGTTTAGATTGGAGATCGGGAAGAAATTCTTCCCTGTTGAGGGTAGGGAGGCCCTGGCACAGGGTGCTCAGAGAAGCTGTGGCTGCCTCTGGATCTCTGGAAGTGTCCAAGGCCAGGCTGGATGGGGCTTGGAGCAGCCTGGGACAGTGGGAGGTGTTCCTGCCCGTGGTGGGAGGTGGAAGTAGATGATCTCTAAGGTCCCTTCCAACCCAACCTCTTCTATGATTCAATGACTGGAGCCGGTTTAGATACCTACAGAGTTTTTAATAATTTTGTTCTTGGATGGCAAATGTTCCACTGGGGATACAAAACTCAGCTTTAAACCACACCTGCAGACATCCTGGCTGCTGCAAAAGGAGCTACACAAGTGCTTTATATTGTTTACATAGCAAATATATTTATATTTTCTACCCTTTCTCTGTGCACTTACAGGGGCCCCCTGCTTCTCTAAAAGAGGGAAAATTGCAAATACATGGAAATTGAAGTAGAGTGTGAAAGGGAGTTGGAGAAGCAGCACAGGAGGACAAGGAAAACCAAAAACTGTGGATTCACTCCCAGCTGATGATGAAGTGTTTTCACCTCCAACCCATTCCTGTGCCAAGGACTCACTGCGTGGTCAGAGCTGGCATGGGTGAATTGCCATAGATAATTGGGGAAGAGAAATTGGGAAGGCAGCACATCACAACCACATCTTTACTCTGATAGGAAAAGCTTATGTGCTGGTTGGGAAGAGTGTGGGGAAAAGAAGACGCCCCAGGTGAAACAAAAAGCTGTGAGTATCCCTCTCACCATCCCATTTCCAGGCCCCTCAGGAGAGTCATTATCTCCAATTTAGTTTCCTGCATGTCAGCAGAAAGGCTGCAATCATCTGCTGGACAGAGGCAGGGCAGGGCAGGCAGTGCTGGGACCTGTCAGGGAGTCACTTCATCTGTGGCACACTGTGTTAGAGGCTGACAGCAGTTTGCCATTGCCATTGCAGGGCCAATTATCCCTCAATTCCAGGGACATGCCCCAATCAGCCTCTCCCTTTCCTCACCCACTTGCACTTCCCATAGGGTCATTAAAATGATTTTGCATGCACAGACACACACACACTGATGCCATGATAATTTTTGTCTTTTCTTTTATATACCTCTTATGTCTTCTCAGTACCTTTAACATGCATATCTAAGTCTAATAATTCCTTAAGTCTAATAGTTTAACATAGACCTGGTGTTCTGTTAGGCCAGAAAACCAAACATCCTAAAGGCCTCACAACTAGGAGCTGAAAAGCCTTATGTTATCCTGAAAAACCAAAGCCCTCCCTAAAACATATCCTATAAACTAAGATTAAACCCATCTAAGAAAAAAATACTTTGAAATAGAGACATGTCATGCTATTCATTCAAGCCTCTCACTGGGGCATCTTTGTTAAATATGCTAATTTGAAAGATCTACGTAATTGTATACACAATTTACCGTGTGTGTGCATTTCAACATATTCCACCTTGGTGAATTGTTGTACCATAAAGATCCTTATTAAATACTGAGATTAAAAAACCCTTTATCCCTTAACAGTGTCTGGCTCTTAAAATTAAGACCAAGGAAAAGACATCAACACACAGACACACAGAGACAGACACACAGATGCACACACACACAGACAGACACACACACACGTGCAGCTGCTCAGCTCAGTGCATTAAGCCAGTCTGAGCTGTGGCTTCCTCAAGCCTGTCACCACAGGCAGTGCTGGAACAAAGCAGGGGAAGATGGACTTTTTTTTCCTCTGTTTTAGAAAACATGAGATGTTAAAGGCTTGTGTTTCCCCTTGGGTTTAATTACATTGAATGCATTTAAACTCCTCTAATAAGTAGTAAATCTCTGAAAATCTGCAGAACAGAAGAGGGCTTATCACCTTCACACAAGGTAGGTGGAGTGCAGCTCTTCATCCCGGAGGGATTTCTCCAGCATTTATAGAGGAGGTTTCTTGGTCCTCTTGTCTTCTCCATTCCACAGAAGGATTTTGGAAGAGGTTTGAATTTCCTTTGGCTCCGTGCATCCACAGGTCAGACTCTTCTCCCAGTCCTGAGGAATTCAGACAGCCAGGGCTCTTCTGTTCTCGGCCAAATCACAATCCTTTCCTTTGGGCAGCAGTGTCTGGGGTCTGAGAGATCCACATTTTACATCTGTCTGTCTGTTGGAGGAATTAGCTGTGCTCCCCTGCTCGGGGCTCCTTTTCCACCTCCAGCCTGTGTCCGTTGTGTCCCAAGAATACCGAGCTGCTGTCGCCCTGCTGGGAAATGAGATTGTTATTCAGAGCAATCCTTTTCTTCTCTATTTGTAAATTCCTCGGCCTCTGAGAATATTAACCAGGCTATCCACTCCTTTCTATCCTGCTCCTTCTCACCTTTCCCACCATACCCTCTTTCTCTCTGGTTTTCCCCGCTTTTTGGCTTTTTTGGGGGGGGTTTTGTTTTTTGTTTTTTTGTTTTTTGTTTTTTTTGCTTGCCACTTTTGCAGAACAACTTAAATGTCATCTTTCTGCAATTACCCACAGAAGAGAGAACTGAAAAGGAACATTCCCACAGGGGTCCCTGTCTTAAATGAGGCTTTTGTTGTTATAAATTGTTACTCAAAGCAGTACAAGCCTTTGGAATCACTCACATGATCCTGGTAAATGGGGCTTTGAATTCAGAGAGCTTCTTTGGAGTCTGCCAGCTTTTCTGGAGGTATAAAATCTGAAAGCATAATTCTGAGCAGCAGCAGCCCCTTTCACTTAATGCTGTAACCTTGCCAGGCACAGGTGACTTTGAGGTGTGCCCACCACACCCTCCTTGACCCTGCACACCCTCTGGTCACTGATGCTTCCCTTGCCTCTGCACAAGTGATCAGATCAGGGAGAAAACAGAGTAGTGGGGCTTGGGAATTGTCCTGCCTGCCTCTGAATCCCAAACACCCCACTTTACAATAGGTGTTCTCCATCCCAAATGAAGCAGAATTGTCGAGGGATTAAAGCAAAGCACTTGGCCTGAGGAAGGTCTGGGTGTCCCCTTGCAGCTCTGTTGATATTTTAAATCTGCACCACCATGTCTCATTTTGCCCATCAGAAGTGCAAGGCAGTGGACTCTATTCCCAATGGAAGGGGGTAAATACCAGAGCATTAACATGTCCCCCTTTTGGAGGACTGGAACAAACCCAAGAGTTAGCAAAACTCCCTAGTGAGCTTCAGCACTTGCTTAAGGGTGAGCTGAGACCCTTGCAACACCAGGACAGAAAGTGTCATGGGAGGGCTGAGTTTTACAGTTGAATGGCTGGGAAAACTCCTTTATTACAGTAATTTCCCCCCTTTCTTGCCAGATTTAGGGGTGGGAAGGTAAACGCTGAGCTCTGACAGCTGCTGCACAAAACTGAGCTGTCTCACTCCTGTGTGAGCTCCCCCAGACACTGTTCAGGATTTCTGGATGCTCAGTGCATGAAGTCAGGACCCACAGACCATGGAAATCCCCAGCAAGGACCCCGGAGTCCCCTGGGAATGAGGGTGGCACTCTCTGCCTGCTGCTAGGTCACATATTCTGCTCCTGCTCCCAAGGAAGGAACAGATGGGGCATGGGTGCAAAGCTCTGATAGAGCCAGAGCTGCAAGGCCAAGTGGAGCTGCCAACCTGAATTAAACTGTATAATGAGGGTGTCAGTCACTGTTGCACAGCTCAGAGAGGTGAGGAGGCAGGGAGACAGCCTGGCTCTGCCGTGCCACGTGTACAGGCACACACCCATTTCTCCTTGCTCTCTTTGTGCCTCTCCCCTCCCCAGGAAGGAAGACACAAAACCTACTGCATCTTCCCAAACAGATCACAAAATCGGTGTCCTTTGAGAAGGGACTAAAAAAAGATATTAAACTTTAAATACCATTTCTTTCCGTGCTGCTAAGCAGCTTATTCATCACAGCATGAGCCTACCTTAAGAGCTGTGACGACAGAAAGCTCTGCTGGTAATTACTGCAGGGAGCCAGCAGGCATGAGTGAGTCACCACAACACCGGGGTGCAGGAGACAAGGTAAGGGGACACAGACAGGCAGGAAAGAAGAGTCAGCCAAGCTTTGTGTCTTGGAACCCCCTTGGGAAGAGCTGCTGGGACATCTCATTTGCTCCTTGCCAGGAGCCAGACCACTGGAGCTGGAGCTTTCTCAAAGATGCATCCTTAGGTACATGTCAGCTCCTTGGGAATGTGGGCCTGACTTGCCAGAGGAAAATGAGACCTTCTTGGGAGAATGGTCCTCAGCTGCCTTGCTGTGTGCTGCCCATGCCAGCAGTGACCTTCAGGAGTGGTGCTGAGGACTGCCAGCCTTGGTTTGCTCACCTTCCCTGCCAGCAGAATCCATCCACAGGGTCTGTGCTCTCAGCCCTGGGCCCTGTGGCATGGAGCCACTTCAGTGGAGTGAGGGGCATCAGAGTGAGTCTGAGGTGACACAATGGGTCTGCTGGGAAGGGAAGGCAGCTCTGCACCTAGAAACCTTCACAGCTCCTGCCCAGGCATTGGAATATGTCCCCTCCTGTGCAGTGCTGCAGCTGACAGCCCATGCCTTTTATATATATATATATATATATATAATGTATATATATATA
>VWYP01013112.1:1430005-1452460 GCA_013400435.1 Pycnonotus jocosus
TCTTATATATTATATATTTCTTATGTATACTCCTTGCAAGAGGAATGGTTGCCCTGGGAAGAAGGGAGACCTCCTCCCCTGGTATCCTAGGAGATGGCAGTGCCATCCTTCCACCACTGTCCCCGTTGGGAATTGATTGTAGATGTCACCCCCCTTTTCTCCTCTAACTGGATGCTGCTCCCAAAGCAACTTCACAGGTGTTTTCAGGAGGATTTTACAGTTGCAAAAAAAACAAACTCAAAAGCAAAGCAAGAGGACAATTAAAACATTAGTAGGGCTTGGTGAAGGATGCTGCACAGAAAGGAAAAATGCTGAAATTTCCTGGGCCAAACTGTGATATAAATAGCCAAGATGTTGCAGAGGGAAGAGCTACACCATGGAGAGCTGTGTTGCCCACATTCACCTCCTACATCAGTGGCTGAGGTGGGAGCAGGTCACGGATTTCCTGCATCCTGTCCATCAGGTTTCCTGGATCCAGGCCCAGCCTGTTCCACAAGATGGTAATTAAATGGGACACAGGCCTTGAGCAGTGTCTGATTTAGCTTCTCAACTGATGGGCTTAGTCACAGCACACAATCATCTCCATAAGAACAGCGCCTGTTACCTGTGCTCTGACACATCCAATGTGGTCTTAAAATATCCTTGGGATTCTGACTGAGCTCCTCTGGGATTTCTCCAGAACTATCTCTCCTGTCAAGTGTACCTAATTATTGTGTTCTCTTATGGCTTAAAACTCTGTGGTCCCTCCTTGCCAGGGAGCTCTGATCTCCTGCTGTACCCACTGGTGCAGCTCCATGTCATCCCTTCCTGCAAGCCTTGGCACCATTTTCTGCTGTGGCTGCTCCCAGGACCAGGTCTGGAGGCTGTAAAGACACACAGGCAGCCCTTGGCAGCCAGTCCAGCAGGAGCAGATGGAAGTGTAAAGTGCAGAGGAAGAGCTACAAATGGCCCAACAGGAACAACCTGGCACATTCTAGGCTTGCACATCCTGAGCTCTTTCAAGCTGTGAGGCAGCACTGCCTTCTCCAAAGGGCTATTTTAGGTGACACCTCGTGGTGTTTGGCCCTCTCCAGGCACTGGCCTTCCCGTGTCTGTGGAGATCACAGCTCACACAGCAGTGACCTCATCACTGCTCATGATCAGCATCCTCTGGTGGCTCTGTCTTATCTCCTCTCCCTCCTGTGAGGAGATAGAGAGCATCACACAGAGCCTCTCCTGAGCAGCAGGGAGACCCTGGACACCACCTGTGTGCTTCCCTTCCCAGGAACCATCCAAAGAGGTTTTGTAGAGCATAGAAAGGTCTGAGGTTTTCTAGAACATAGAAAGGTCTGGGGTTTTGTAGAGCATAGAAAGGTCTGAGGTTTTTCCCTGTCCTTTTGCAGAGCTGTGACCTTCAGGAGGTTCAGGGAGCAGCAGAGCCATGTGGCTGCTCAGCTGGACTTGTTAATGGCAGCCCTGCTTCCAGCAGAGAAGCTTGAGGGGAAGATGGCCTTGGCTCCAGAAGGAGAATGGCTCTTTCCAGGGATGCTTATCAAGATGGTGGCTCTGTGCCATGACTTCAGCCTGAGGTCCTAGCTGGAGACTTCCAGCAGCCCCAGCAGGCAGAACTTGGGTCTGGAAGTGCCAGTAATGAGGTCCATCTGGCTCCTCGGCTAGCAGCTAGGACAGAAACATGGCCAAGGAATGGTCAGGGCTGGATGAGTGAGGAGGACAGGAGGTGGAGAACACAGCACACACCACTCTCACACTGCCTGTCCCTGCAGTGGAATGTTTCTGTGCCATGGGCATGCAGGAATCTGCACCCAGCAGGCCTGGAGGGTGAACACAATTCCCCCCTCACCCCTTAGAGCTGGAGATTTGGAGATTTGGCTCTGGAGATGATCTCTGTGATCACAGTTTGGTCCTTTCTCAGCTCAGCCTCTACAGAAGCCACCAAGTCCCCATCACAGGGGCCACCCCTCTAATTTCTCCTGCATTTCAGATCCTGTCAGAGCATCTCACATTGTCCAGCTCCCTTCTCCACTCCTGGGTGTGATGAGACAGAATGGGAGAGCAAGAGATTTCTGTGCATCACAGATCCTCTGCTGAGCAACACATGGAGGTGGCAGGGACAGCTGTGGGGCAGAGGAATATCTCCATGTCAGAGGTAAAGGGCTCCTGCAGAGGCTGCACGGGCAGGAGGGGACGGGGATTGTCCCCTGATTGTCCCCCGGACCCTGCAGAGAGATGATGCTGCATTTTTCCCTGGCGGCCACAGGAGGGCAGCCCGAGGGAGAAAGCCACCCCCAACTTACCCCCAAAAATGGGGATGGGGGGACCAGGGGACGCAGCAGGAGCAGGGCTGGGTGTCTGCAGTGGAGCAGAGGGGAGCAGGCAGCAGAGAAGCTGCTTTAGCTGCTGGAGATGTGCAGGCTGAAATAGTTCAGTGCTCTGTTAGGGAAAGGAATTTTATGTCTGTGCGATGAGGAAAGCAATTAGAGACATAATTTAATCAGGGTGTTTTAGTGGGACCATTAAAAGACCTGGAAGTGACATCGATAAGGAGCCACCAGAGCTGCTCAGTGCTGGTGGCCAAAGGGACAAAGCCCTGGAGCCTCTCCCAGGGGTGGTTCAATCCCCAGCCAGGGCGGGGTCAAAGCTGTGACAGGGCAAACTGGAGTTCTCGACTTTCCCATCTTCTGAACTCCAGAGTGTGCTGTGGCAGGAATGGGGACATGAGAGCCATGGGTTTTGAGCAAGGCATCACACAGTGCCCAGTCCCTCATTGCAATGCATTTTCCTGTGCTGTTTCAACGCAGCAAAGGCCCCTGGTGAACTGAATTTTCCCTGCTTTGATTCTTTCTGCCATTTCCCTTGTTCCTCCCCAAAACCCCAGTGGCATAGGTGTAAACTTTTTTCCTCCCCATGCATCAAAACTGCATTTCAGAGGTGGGTGGCAGATCATGTGCAAAGGGCTTAAAGAGCCAGAAGCAGGGGTGATGCAGGAAAGGGGAATAAATATGGCATGAGGAAGGAAGGAAGGAAGGAAGGAAGGAAAGGAAGGAAGGAAGGAAAGGAAGGAAGGAAGGAAAGGAAGGAAAGGAAGGAAGGAAGGAAGGAAGGAAGGAAGGAAGGAAGGAAGGAAGGAAGGAAGGAAGGAGAGAGACTTTTTATTTGGAAATTATTTTCCCTTGGATGGACAAAGTCCCAGCTTAACTTGAAGAAGGTGGACTCACTTTAACAGAAAAATATAAGAGTGCCTGGGAAAGAAGTCTAAAAGGAAAATAAATACTGAGGCCAAAGATTTAAATGCTTGGGCTGTGGTCACACCACCAGGAAATGTGAGCAAAGACCTGGATTGAGTTCTGTCACCAATACTTCTGACATGGCCAGGAGTATGTTGCCATCACTAAAACATTGCATCTCTGAAATGGGCCTCATCTCACTTCTTCCAGGAGCCTGTAGAAAATGAATACTTTGCAAGCCATGATGTGCTCACATGCCACAACAATATGAACTACGTAAATACTGAAAATAGATCCAATCCTGTCAGCAGATATCCAGACATTCCAAAATCATTCTCATCAGCTCCATTTCCAAAGATAGATGGATCCAGACTAACCTCATTTCTCTGAGGATTTTTTTTTTTTAAAGAAAGGAGGGCACACTAATGTATTTAACCAATCTTGATTTCAGCAGAATATTTCGACAGAGCCATATGAGTTTCATTAGTTTTGCTGAGAATTAACATAAGCCTTGTAAACTATTCACTGCTGGGGGTTAAAGGAGAGATAATAACAGATAAAATTGAGAGAGGAGTTGTTTTCTTGTGAAGTTAATAAAGATGTCTTCATGAATGACCTTGGGTTGCAATTTTTCAGCAATGATGAAGCATTTGTGTGCTGGGAGATGAGATTTCACAGATAGGCACTACAGAGAGGAAGATTTGGTTAATCTCAAGGGCTGGAGCGAGGGGCTGGAGTGTGAGGCTGTAATTCCCGCTGCTACACGTGTTGGGGCTGGGAGCACATCCTCTGCAAATGTCACCAGAGGGGAAACACTGGGGCGTACAAGCTGATCAAAGCAGGACTGTGAATCACCGAGGAGCTGTGTCCATGGAAATGTCAAGTGATATCCCAGAATGTACCAGGCAGAGAATTCCCCCAAGAGATACTAATGCCATTATGCAAAGGCCCAATGTCCTTTTATCAGGAATGCAGCGTGACAGCTTTGGTCACTTGAGGTCAGACAAGATAAATGCAAGGTGGGTGGAGGCAAGGCAGCTAAAGAGCCACTAAACAGTGAATACAAAGGAGTAGTTCCAGCATGAACCCAGTGGGCAGGTGCAGACCTGGAAAATCAGCATACTGGAGGAAGGTGCCTGGTAATCAGACTGTTCAGCAAAAAATCCTTCAGCAGTTTCTGGCTGATAGAGAGTGTGGCTAAGGCTGAGCAAAGGTGTCTTTTCCAGTCTGTTCTCTAAGAAAATCGAGATCCCTCATTCAGCTCCACGATTTCCTGCTGAGGGAAGAGGGAAGAAGGGCTGGTGTCTGCTCCAGTGCCAGCCCTCAGCAGCCCAAGGAACAGAAGCTACTCTTTATGTTTCAACAAGTTGGTCTGGACTGGTCTTCTCTATCATCTGTGTCCCCAAATAAACAACCTTTCTATAAATCCTTCCATAACTGTGCGTTCTGCATTGCATCAAAGTCTCCTTTAGTGTAATGCCTAAAAGAGACTTCCACATCAGAAAAACATGGGCTGTTCTCTTGCCATTCCGTGCTGCATGGATAGTCTGCTCATCCTCATTAATACTCAATAAGTAAAGGATGTTTTTGACAAGTCCTGACTAGTCTGGGATACACAGAGAAGTAATAAAATATATTTCAAAAGGAGATCTGTGATATTTTCAGATCACAGTAAATCTCAGCATAAGCCATGTGCAGTACCAAGCACCTCTTTCCTCTGTGCCATCCAAAGGCAGGGGAGCTGCATCCCCTCCCCAGCACACCCAGACACCCCAGACACCCCAGGGCTGTGCTGGGAGCAGTCTCCCTCTGTCCAGGGCTTTGGGAGGAACAGTCCCACGGGCTGTGGAGTTGCAGAGGGTGTCTTGGATAGATAAGATATCAGGAAAGGAGCATTTTAACAGCCAGAGAAAGAGCTCAGAGCTCTTGGAGGAAGGTCCATAATGAGGCACCAAACAGCTCCCAAGCCAAAGCAGGTACTGGAATCAGGATGGAGTATTTTTCTGGTTTTGGGAGAAGATGACTCAGGCAGAAGGTGAGCTCTGGTCCAAGCTCCCCAGGCTCTGGTGCAATCCCAGCAGGATTTCCTCACTCCCCAGGTGGAAGCAGAAGAGCTTCAGGGGCAGAACAGGTGCAGGTGGCTCTTCCACTGCTGATTCAGCATCCCCAGCCTGCCAAGAACTCAGGATTTCATTTACATCCCAAGACAATTAAACCTATTGTTTGACAAGCTCCATCCCTGGCAGATACCCAGCACTGACTTGGTTACTCACAGATTATGTTCACAGTGAAATGACTTAGGGATTGAGGGATTATCCAACATGGGTCTACAGCCCAACACCTCCACAAGTACCAAATACTTAATGATTCCTGACAGCTGGAATCAATCTCTGGGAGCTGACATTCTTTTTTTTTTTTTTTTTTTTTTTTTTTTCCCCATGGGATAAAACAAAACTGTTCTGCTCAAACCCTGCTGTCTACAAATCATTAATAAAGGCAATTGGCTGATTTACATCTGGCATTACAGAGGTCAGAACAATAAAACATGGCTTGATTTTGCAGCTAACACACATTCTCTGCTATCCTTTATCCAGGCTGTCAGGAGCCAGTGCATGAGGAGAAGAGAGTTGGGGAACTGCAAGGAGCTACATGAGCACCAGGAATTATTGGTGTCAGGGAAATACTGCAGGAGAAACCAAGTGGTGCATTTCTAACAGCTTGGAGGGGTTTTATTCTATGGCTGGTTTTGTTTGAAAATATTATGACCAAAAGAACAGGGCTCTGGGTTGTGTAGGAGCAGACCAGAGTGTTATCCCTATTGGGGAGCAGGTTTTTAGTTTGCTTTTTAAGCTCGGTCTGTCAGTGGATGTTTCTGCATGGAAACCCCTTGTCCTGTTGAGGAGATCTGGTATAAAGTGTCTTTAGTTTGCAGGAGTGCAGTAACTGGAGAATTTCTTAGTGGAAAACATTCAGCAGCAATATTTGTAGTGCTACAAGGGCTTTGGGTTCTGACCTGCTGCTCATTTCTGCACTCTGCTCCTCCCAAATACCCTATTAGGAGATAATTTCTTCCAAGGATGTGAAAATACTGGAAACAGAGCAGTGAGCAGATACCCACACCAAAGGCTAAACTTCCCCTGCTCAGAAAACAGAATGAATTATTTATTTTTATTTTATTTGTGCATCTGGCCCAATTTATTTTTGGGCTAGGAAAACTCTGACCTTAAATAGATGTACTTGAGCCAGAAGATACCAGGGACAGTCTCTGAAAACTAACTAAGGTCCAGATCCTCCAAACTGCTCTGCAAGCAAGAGCAGACAACCTCGAGAAGTCTCTTTGTTGGGATTGTCAGTGGTCAGTGCTGAATGTTGAACTGTTTCCTCATTGTAAAAAATCCCAGTTAATAAATTATTTTATTAGTGATACTAATTATACTTAAAAATATATATTTTGGGGTTTCTATACCAAAAACCTTTGGTATAGAAAAGCAAAAACTTCTCAAAACTCATAAAGCAAAAACTACTCAAAAACTACTAAAGCAAAAACTACTCAAAAGCTAAGCACACACATATATGAAAAAAATGGTGCTGTAAAAAAACTCCATCTTTCAAGTCTCCTTCTGACCAAACCCCTTGTAAAGGCTAGACAGAAGGTCACAGCCATTTTCCTAAATTCTGGGGGCATCAAATTTTCCTGTCCATCCCTCAGCCTTTCAGGCTGCTTCCCTTAATGATGATATTGATTTTGCTTTTAGTTTCATCTGGTTTTAATCTATCCCAGTGATAGACTCCCACTGGTCCCCACAGGAGATTATTCTATACTCCAGCAGAACCTCACTGATGGGAATCTTTTCCCTGACATCCAACTTCAGTTTTCTTTTTTATTTCATTTAAACGGTTTATGCTTTGATTGGATCCTTAAAGTCCTTAAAGCCAAGAGTTCGGGGCTGGAAAGGGAGGCAGGGAAGGAAAGGGGAGGCCAGGCCACATAAATTGCCAACCTGCTAAAAAGATGTGCAAAAGTTTCCTCCTGAGGACTGACTTTGTGCTGCAGCCACAGGTTTTATAGAAAATGTATTTGCTCAGAATGCATTGTAAGGAAACGAAAGGAAAAGAATCATTATTTAGAGGAAACTGAGGCAAATGGGAGATGTGCAAAATGCTTTCTCCATCATTAAAAAACCAAAACTGTCAGTAAGCTTTGGGTGTACTTTATGCATGTATTTTGTAAATAATTTTAAAATCATGTGGGATTTGCTATGAATATTTACATGGATGTTTTTGCTATTGCACCCTCCCATCTTCCTGACCTGTAAATGCCATACCCACTCAGAGAAGACCACCAAGGTCATTGTGCTGTCTCTAGAAGCTAATAATAAAAGTGCCAGGGAAGAGTACATGAATTATTGCTGTTCTTCCCAGACCATCCCAAGCAGCTCTTCTTTCTCCTTTCATGCATGAATTTCCCAGATTGGGAGTCCTTGGAATTCTCTCTCCTCCATCTAAACCAGGCTGGGTTAGGACCAGTGGCAGAGACTCCAAAAATCAGGAGATGAACAGAGATCTTCTATATCGTCCATTTATTGCCAAGGTTGTGTCCAAAGGACCATCATCTGAGCTGGTTTGTGATCCTGGACATCCATGAACTTACAAAAGAAATCTGATGTCAAGATCTCCATGCAGGAGTCCACTGAACTCCATGAGCTACTGAAAAAAATCTGTGTAGAAAAGTGCTTGGGAGAATCCAACGGGATATGGAAAGAACAAGGGAGAAAAACCCGGATGAAGCTGGGCAGGAAAAGGAGACAAAAAGCCTTGAAGCTGAACCTGAAATCCTCCCAGGCCAGAGAAGGCCATCAGGATGATTGCTGCAAAACACAAACGGCAGGAGCTCAGCCAGTGATTCTCCCAGCAGAACTCCTGATTTTAATTCCAAAGCACAGCCTTTAGTAAAGTTAGTGAGCTCCACAAAAGAGGCTGACTCACTGCACCTCTTAGGAACCTACTCTGATGACTAATTGCTCTTATTGTTAAAAACGAGCCTCTAATTTGTGGCATTAACACTGACAACCTCAAATTCCAGCCACTTCATCTTGGTCTTTTATCTGCTGTAGGGAACTGAGGGGACAAAAAGAGAAGAAAACAGATGCTAAGTCTTTGTACAAAATGTTTTTCATGTAAACTACAGACTAAGGGGAAAAAAGAATCCACGAACCTGGGAGGAAAATGCAAATTTGTGACAAGTGACCAGAGAAGGAAAGTTGAAAGAGGAGGGGAGAAATTCAGATTAGCACCGTTTGGATTTCATGAACTTTTTGATGGGGAATGGGAAGTCAAAACCAATCTTTCCCTCAGGTTCCCCAGGGAACAGGGAAGAGGTGGCAGGAGCAGAGCAGGGATGGAGATGCTGAGATAAGAAATTGAGATGTAGGGAAAGGAAAGTGGGGATTTGAGAGAGCAGCAGCAAACCTGAGGGGAGACGGCCCAGGCAGAAGGACTCGGTACAAAACTGAATGGATTGAGAGCTTTGGGCCGAAGAGGTAAATCAAACATGGTAATTAATCAAAATGTATGGGCTGGGGAGTGAGTTGCAGGCACGGGCAAGGAGCCAGAAAAGAACGAGTTACATCATGTGGCATCTTCTGTCTGGAATTCTGTGCTTGTAGCTGACAGACCTAAATCCTGAGAGCTCAGCTTGAAAGCAGCAAATCTCAGTGCTTTTTGCATAATTGCAACAGAGAAATTTGACTCAGACAAATACAGCTTTTACAAAAATTAGCAAATAAGCCTAAATTTAAAAAGTAAAACTTTACCAAGACACTGTAAAGCAAGATTTTTTTTTCCCCATTTCTAAGCAGATTATTACTCAGCTGCATAAAAATACTTCTACTGTTGAAAGACAAATTGCTCACATGTTCTGATTTCTGCATGCTGAATTCTGAAGTCACAAAGAGAGTGTTAACAGCAGGGATTGTGTTTAGTGTGTTGTGTGAGTTAAATTCACACAATTCAACAGCCTTGATTCCCTTCACAAGCATTTCTGTAGCCAACTCTGACCATGTTCCTTCTAAAAAGTCCTTTAAGAGGCCCCAGCCTGTAATTTCTGTGTTCTGTGGCATCAACAGCCAGCAAGATCTGAACTCCTCTGGTGGAAGCTGAAGTTCACACCCTGGGTCGCTGGAAGGTAATTTCCTTTAGCTGTGCAATAAACTCTCTGCCTTGACCTAAGCCCCCAACATTACAAGTGGTTAAAAGCATCCATAAAAATAAAATGTTGGTGCAAAATATCCGAATTTGAGTAGATTTGCTAGAATTTTATTAATTTATAGAAGTTGAAGGTTATGCCATATGTCACTAGAAAGTAATTTTCTCTGAATGCACAATAAGGGCTTAGAGTTGATTTATGACCTAAATATTGCAAGATATTAATACATCTCCATGCCAGATGGTAATGTACATGTGAAGAAATGTACCTTTCCTGCCCCAAAAAATTGCAGATTTTTTCCTTCATTTACTAGGATAAGCTCATTTAATGGCATTCATCAATTTTTGAAAACTGAATGTCCCCATCTCTTGGAGAGCTGTGTTATTCCTCTATGAAATACATTCCAAATGCTCTCAAAAACTGCTTCAGACACTGTGTACGTGGCACCCTCATGGATATCCACTAGGGTTGGTGAATGAATCTCCTAGGGTTGGCTGATGAATCTCCTAGGAACAAACAATATTTTGGACCCTTGGGATCCAATTTAGATGCTATTGGAGATTGCAGCTGCAACCAAATAAAGGGGAATGATGTATTCAGGATCCAGTTACAGACACTAACAAACACCTCAAGCAGGTTACAGGTTGCAACTGCACGACAGAAATTCAGGAGAAGGCTCTACAAGTATTTTAAAATTTACCACTGTGTTTTTGTGGCATTCAAAGGTGTCCTAACCCTTGTTTTCCAGGGGCAAGAGGGAGTTCACTATTTCCTGCTGATGACTTCATTAAGTGCAGTGATTTCCTGGGGAGTTGTTAATATCTTATTTATACACTGGGTAAACAATGTGTGCTTTTTCTACCAGAATGAAAGCTATGCTCCAGAAATTCTCACATTCCTTGGCTATCAATGCATTTATGGATTTTAATCCATCTCCATGCCAGCTCCTTTCAGAACTACAAGTACGGACCAAATAATTAGGGTTTGTTTCAGATAAGAATTTCCATACCTTGGAAACTCCAGCCTTTCAAGGAGTAATTTTAAATCAGATGTTACTCTGACAGTCACCTGACCCAAGGAGGAGCATGGTGTGTGATGGGAATTGAAGTCCAGCTGAGGAATGCAAACCCCAGAGCAGACCAGGGATGCAAAGATCAATGAAACGTTTCCAGATCCTCACACAAAATCCATTTTAATGAGTTGTGTCCATAAAGAAAATGGCAATTTTGATTTCACAGGGGGCAGCTTTCATTTTAAATTCAGCTTTTGGCATCACCTCACCCTGGCCATGACTTCTGAACATGGGTGGACAACATGGGATGGGGCAATGCTCACTGGACATTGTTCAGATACAGGTTTTGCTTCATGGTTTAGTTGTGCCCTGGGCTGAAAAGGCTTTGGGAGCAGAGGGGCTGCAAGGTGACTTCTGGGATGTGGAATATAACTGATATAAATTTGTGTATTAAAATATCCAATATGTGTTTTAACCAAGGAAAAAAACCCAAACCCAGAGACGGGGGTTTTCTTTCTCTTCTTTCTCTTTTGTAATTTCTTCCCGTAACTTCACATTCCTTACAAGTCACTGATAAAACCAGAATTTACAAGAGAAAAGGGAGGGCCAGGATGGAGATGGACTCTTGGCCTGAGTGGAGGATGGCCATTCACAAATGCTCGAGGCCTGATACCAATCTGAGAGAAGGCGACCATGAATTGATAACATCACGTCCCGTCCCATCAGGAGGACCCTGCCCAGAAACATCTGCCAGTCCGGAAAATCTGTTCAAATCCAAATGGCAACGGAAAAAGTACATCTACATGCATATTGGACTTGGGACTTGGCCCTCCGGGCACAAAAACTCCTTAAAAACCCCAGACTTTCCAAGCTGCGGTGTGGAAGCAGCAGATGAGACACCCTTGTCTCTCTCTCTCCCACCCAACATCAATGGATGGTTGAACTTGTTTTATTGTGGCTTTTTCTCGAAATTGTTTTTTAATAAATTGCTTTTTATATTACCTTGATTCTTATTCATTCATAACATGGGAGAAGCTTCCAGAAGCTTGACCCATGTCCAGTGGATCCAATGCCAGTGGTGCCAGTATGAACCCACTGCTGGCCAAGGCTGAGCTCTGGGATAAAAGGTTTAAAAAGCGGGAAAAGTTGCTCCAGGGCAGCAATTGCTAAAGAGAAGGGTGAGACTACGTGGGAGCAACAGCTTTGCAGACCCCAGTTTCACAGAGGACTGTCCTGTGGGAGAGATCCCACATTACGCAGGAAAGAGTGAGCCCTGAGGAGGAATGAATGATGCAGACAGTGGGTGAGGAACTGAGGCATTCCCCATTCCTGTCCCCCTGTGCCACAGACAAAAAGAAGGGAAGAGAATCTGAGTTAAGTTAAGCCTGGAAAGAAGAGAGAAGTGGGGGGCGGCAAGATGTTTGATATTTAGTTTTTATTTATCATTATCCTACTCTGATTTGACTGGTAATAAATTAAACTAATTTCCCCGAGTCAAGTCTGGTTTCCCTGTGACAGCAATTGCCGAGTAATCACGCCCCATCCTTTATCCAAACCACAAGCCTTGCTTTATATCTTCTCTCTTTGTCCAGCTGAGGAGGGGAGGGATGGAGCAGCTTTGGTGGGTGCCCAGTATCCAGCCAGGATCCAACCCAGCCATGAGCCATACTCACATTCCCCTGGCAGCCTTTCCAGCTGCTCTCAGTGAGTCTGATGCTTGCCTGCTCTCTGCCTGTTGCTTTCTCCCTGAAGGGCCTCCAGGCTCTGGGAGCTCAGGAAATGCTGTACACAGATGGAATTTACAGCCAGAGCCTGGACCAAACCTTAAATGCCCTGTGATTTCCTGCAGGGAAGTCAATGGACATGGGATCAGTGGGGATCCCTCCAAATGACAGAGGAGCTGAGTTATTATCTCCCCTCCCCTTTGCTGCCAGCCCAGACCTGTTATTTCAGGGCAGTGCAGTCAGGGAGGAAGCAGAGCCTGGCTCCCCAGCATGGCTCCATCTTGGATGCAAGACACTGGGTGGCTGGAGTGACAGAGCTGTCACACTGCAAGGTTTGCTGTCTGGAATGAGAAACAACACTCTGAGAAATCCTCTCCCTCTCAAAGGTCCAGCTCAGAGCAGACAGGGGTCTGGGGAGAGGGGTTTTCATACAGAGGGGCAGCCAAATTCCCTCCTAGTGTGGTTGTAGTGTGGACAGAGGACAGAGCACCAGGCAGGGCTGGAGACAACAGTCTTGCAGAGCTCAGCAGCAGTGAATGAACATCACTGCATCACTGAACATCACTGAGAACCACAGGACAGGGTGATGCAGAGCTCAGCAGCAGTGAATATCACTGGGAACAACAGGACAGGGTGATGCAGCCACTGCAGAGCTCAGCAGCAGTGAATATCACTGGAAACCACATGAGAAGGTGATATAGAGCTCAGCAGCAGTGCACAGCATCAGCAGCGCTGAGTAATTGGTGGCTGGTTTGTCCTGAGCACGTGTTTTCAGAATGAACTCAGTCCTGTTCATTGTTTCTTCCCTGCGTCAGCCCAGAGAGAACTGCTCTTCTGGAGGAGAGACAGATGCTCATTCCAGTCACACAACTAAGCAAAAATGCTCTCATTTTTAGGAACATAAGATGAAGTGCTCTAGAATCCTAGGGTAATATCTCCCTATTCATACTCTCTTGCCCCTGCCACATCTTCTGCTATCCATGTTGAGTTTTCCTCTTGGGAAGCAGATTCAAGTAATTCCTGTAGTCCTTCTTACAAGGCATAAACCATATTTCTACAAAAATACACACAAATAGAAATCACAGAAATTATAAAATCACTTAGGTTGGAATAGATCTTCAAAATCATCAAATCCAAGAGCAAGTGATGACAAAAAGCGACAAGTTTGGACTGGGCCATAAGTCTGCTGGATATTGCACACACGGAATCCAAACATAGTGTCAAAGTGCTTCCCAACCAGGTATAAAGCCAGAAATGTGTAAGAGAGACAGGAATGTAGGAAAATATTAAAATTATTTGTGTCAGAAACGTGATTGCCATGAGTTTTGCAGACAACACAATGGTGAGTTTGACTTAGGCAGCATTTTTGTCTGTTTTGCAGACAACACAATGGTGAGTTTGACTTAGGCAGCATTTTGAAGGAGTAGGATGAGATAGGCTTGTAGGTGTGACAAGAGAGCCTAAGGAGCAGAACGGGATAAACACAACAAAAACTCGAGCATGGAAGAAGTGGGTGAGGGAAGACTGGCACCAGGGGCCAACTGGAGGTGAGAACCAACTTCCCAGGCTGTGTGGCAGATGAGGCTGAGGGTGGGTGAGGATGGACTGTGAAAGCAAGTATGTGCAGCATATGTTCAAAGTGACAGAGACAGGGTGCCATGCGATGGGGGGATCTGCAGGGCTGACACACTGACAGCCCTGGGCTGGGAAAGGGATCTCTGCACCCTGGAAAGATGTGTGAGAGCAGCCAAGCTGCCTTTATTTACACCAGAGGGATGCACTGTCCCTGCAGTGGCTATGAGATATGAAGTGAGAGGCTGGACAAAAATTCTGGCTGCAAGGCAGGGGCAGAGAGGTCACATCTCCTCAGGAATGTTGTGATGGAAAAGGCTTCTCGAGGCACAGCCTGGCTGTGAGGCTTTGGGCTGTCACCTGGGCTGATGCTCAAGGTTATGGGGCCAGTGGGATACACACTGTGGGATACACAGTGTGGGATACACACACACTGCAGGAAAGCAGTGTGGCAAGAATTAAGATCCTCATCCCAGCCTTTCTGACCCTGAAGAGATGGTTAGGCAGCCCCAAGGAGATGCCAGAGATGGAGAATAGGATAGAAATGGAGCCATTATTGTCATCCTGGAGAAACAATGTAGGTGGTGTTTATCCAGTGTAGGAATGGCAGCCTGATGCCTTCCTGGAGATTGCATGACACTGATTTGTCTTTGGATAATTGTTCATCTTGTGAGTGGTGAGTTACGCGCTGGCGAACACCCAGGATTTCTCAGGCTCCCTTTGGCCTCCCCCATCCAAGCTGTGATCATTTTCATATTTCACACGTATGGGCTTTCTCTCAGGAACGTGGCACATGCAGGGATTCCTCTGTGAGTGGTGGGTGCCTCCAACACAGGGGAGCCACAACAGCTCTGCACAGAGATGCAATTCTGCCCTGGCTCCCTGGCTGTGGGGTTGGGCTTCACTCTGCAGGTGCTGAGTGAGAAGTTCCTGTCATTGCACTGCTCGATGAACTGTGCTTTTTATTTCTCTGCTTTACGTTATTCAGTATTTGCTTATAATAGGAACGAATTTTTATTATTTCCACATTATTTCCAGACATTTCCACACTGTGGAGTAGAACATGTCTGCAAACACTGGAGCAGGACATCTTCTTTGATTCCCCTTTTAGCCCTGGGTATGAACCCTGTGACAAAACCTTTCCCAAGAGACCAGTCCTTGCCTTCATTTTTATGCAGTGAGGGCCACACAGCCTGGATTCTCAGCACTTGGATCTCTCAGGGTGTCCCAGTCAGATCCTTCACATGTTTCTAAAAACCACCAGCAGTGCAGTTTGTACCTCCCAGCCCACCTTCAGAGCCTCTGTCAAAAAACAACGAGCTGTAACTTAAAAGCAGCTCCTCTTGACAATGAAAGTCACATTTTGCTTTGAAAACACCCCGTGCTTGGAGAAAAAGCTGCAACAAAAACTCTGTGCCCATGATGTCTGTCCTTTGCATCTGCTGTGCCTCGGTGTCACCTGCTCTCCTGGGGAGCCTCCCCACAGGCTGCTGCAGCCCCTGGCTCTGTGCTCCTGACAGCTTTGTTTTCTTTTTCCAGGGGCCAGCCCTCTCACAGATCAGTGTCTTTTGATCTCAACATTGTCAAAACAGCCTTGTCAAAACAACCCTGTCACTGGGACTGGGAGTGAGGAGTCCTTCACAGCCACAAAGCTCCTCTCACGCTGGAGAGCTCACATCCTATCCAGGCCACTCTTTTATACCTCCTGTCTTTCCTCTCCTCTGTTTTTGCCAGAGTGATGAATGGTGACTTCACAGGGTGACTTTTCACAGGTGCACCCAGGGCCCTCAGGTATTAATGAGTCACAGCATAAATATTTCCTTATTTTCCCTAAATTTTATCACTACAGTACCTAAAACACCTTGTGAGACCAAGGCATGACAGGGAAGTGTGAGACTAAAGGCAGAGGGAAACTATGAAGTTTTTTGTTAAAAGTCAAGAAGGTTGTCTGTGAAACTAGAATGACAGGTTTTATTGGTCCTGGACCCAGAAATATTAAAAGAACTTAACTAAAGTTTCTACTAAAAATATCTTATTTTGATGTAGCCAAAGTAATCAGGATGAGCTGAGGGTATAAACCTTCTTACACAGGGGACATGTAGAGAAAATGTAAAAGGAGGGAGATGAGTAAGCTCGGTGGTCAGGCTTTGGGAAGGAAAGATTTTTGGATTTAACCTATTATCTGCAGTTTTCCTCTTCCACTGAGACTCAAGAGAGATAGCAGAACTAATTTCTTCTCTGTTTCCATTATAAGGAGAACATTTTCCCAATGTAACCCCTGGAAAAGGTATCATCAATCACTGTTCCATTAATCTGGGAGTTGTGTTTTCCAAGAGTTTGATGAATAGGTCCAGAAGTTACTGTAGTTTGTGACCTTCCTTTCTGGACAGATGGAAGGAGAAATTCTGAATTTCTTATTTTTTATTCCTCTTTGACTTTGATTAGGAGTCACAACGTAGAAAATATTTGGAAATGCAACTTGGCTGGATATTGGCATGGAGGCAGGGAGGAGGAGGGTGTTTGGATGAAAACTGTACTATTTGCCACCAAAATATTTTAAAAATTGAACTCCACAAGAGAATAAACTTTGGGTTTGTGTGTGTCCTGTCTGTCCTACAAAAAGAAATCTCTAGGATCTATTTGTGGCTTAGAAGTACTTGATAGAAAAGTATTAAAGCTTTGTTTTGAACCACTATATATTGGAACTTTATACAAAATTCAGGTTGTCGTCTGCAATAAGAAATCTATGTTAATATAATAATGATTTTCATGATAACTATGATAAAAATAAATTATTTTAATATGATAATATATTTTATTAACTGATAATAAAAACCGGTGAGTGAGGTGGGGAGACTCCCTGGCTGCACAAATCCTGGAGAACAAACCCAGTGAGGCACCAGATAATTCTATGGCTCTTTCTGTAGCACTGCCAACACCTGAGACACAGAAGGGACAAGCAGGAGCACCAGCCTGGACGCTGCTGTTTGAACATCCATGGGTTTGAGAGCTATGGCTGAACAGCTGCTTGATTTTATGGGTAATAGGAGGAATTAGGAAGGGTAAAAAATTTCTAGCATCCCAGGCTTCAGATTTGGTGTCTTTGATGGCAGAAGATGCCTCTGCCTGTGATGGCTGTGGAGTGTAGGTGGGATCCTCCTGTAATTCTTCAGGCTGGAATCAATCATCCTGGCTAAATCGGCTTCTCTTTGATCAGAGCAGCTCCAGTCCCGCTTTGCTGGAGGTATAAAATCACCAGCCCTCCTGCTCCAACAACTCCAGGCATCCATAAATCAGCCTGGCAGACCATAAATTCATTTACCCAACAGAGACACGGTCAAAAGCAGCTCAGTGGTGTTTTAAAGGCCTTTGTGCAGTGCTGGAGATAAACAACGGATGGAGGAGCGGGAGAGAGGAACACTGTGGCATCTTTATCCTCTGCTGATGGAGGTGGTGCTGCTCTGGGGCAGGGTGGCCTCTCTTGGCTCCAGGATGCTTTGAGAGCCTGGGGGAGGATCTACCAAAGCTCTTCACAAACCTCTCACTCACTGCTAAGGCAGAGATGGGGACAGAGCAGAGACTTTTGAGTCTCTTGGCAAAAAACTTAAAATATCTGGAAGATTTCTGCTTGGCATGGCTGATACCAACTGTCCTGCCAGTGCCTGCTAATGCCCAGCAAGGGCAAAATAGGGACTAAACTCACACTGAGCCCTGGTCAGTCAGCTGGGGTGTCCTCAGTGAGGGAAGTCTCAGGCTGAGCAGCAGGGACTCTCCCTGGCCATATTTCTAGGCAATGCCACATCTTTCCGTCTGGATTTAGGCCATCAGACATCCTGACTCAAGTCTGAGGCCAATCTACAAAAAGTCGTGTAAAGAGCCTACCTGTAGTCATGCAAATCACAGCAAATGAAACCTTTCAGGTGCATCAGAACAAACCTGAGACACTGAGTTTCCATGGCTGTTTCCCCTTCCTTGCTCTCTTATTTCACTTGGTTTCTGAAAGATAGATAGATATGATATATATATTTAAACAATATCACAGCAGCTGTGCCAGTTGCTTCTAATAAAACATCTCTGCTGAAATAATGCAGCGTCTGAGAGATTGGGTGTAATATGGTTAAATGCTTTTACAATCCCCCATTAAAGTAAGTGGATGGAAATTCATAAAATATTGATGGCATTTGGAAAGAGTTCATTCATGGAGCCATCCAGAACTCAGAGTAGGCAGTGCTGAGGCAGATGTTGATACCAGGAAGTTTCTCTTGCTTTGGAAGAGAGGACAGACTTAGGTTAAATCACACTGCTGAAAAGCAGAGTGTTTGAGATCAAACCCTGTGCTGAGGTTTGTTTTAATCCAGTTACTAAACCAAGCAGGGCTCTGCTTTCCTGATGAGTATGACAGAAATAACAATCCCAAGCTGGCAAAGATACTCCATTTCTGCTGCTCCAGGAGCTGAGGGGCACTAATGAGACCTTGGAGTGGAGAGCAGAGCTCTGATTTAAATCTGAGTGATGAGAGAGGGGCTGGCTGCCTTTGCGGCAGCTGAGATGACCTGATCCTCTCTCCAAAGGCTTCCTGGCTATGGGGAAGGAGAGAGCAAAGCTGGCTGGCATCCCCCAGCCCCCTGGGTGCTGAAATCAGCTGGCATTCCTCCGAAAACTGGGAGGTTAAAAGAAAAAAGGGGGTAAAAAAGTGTCTCTCTGGAGTTGTTTTCCACCTGATCAAATGTCTGGCTTCTCATGTTGAAGGCTGTACCTGCAGCCAGAGGCTGCTCCAGGCAGTGCCTGGGGAGTGGACAAGGGGCTTGGAAAACTGAAAATCACTGCAGGATTACAGGAGGTGGCTGTGAGAGGGACTAGGAGGGACTGCTTGAGCAGAATTAAATCAGGATCTGGTGTTAATCCAGCATCTTCAGGCTGAGAGCAGCCTTGAACTCTTTGACTAAGGTGTGGATGAGGCTTTGGCAGAAGTAATCCACAGCTGCAGAGGAATAATCACCTCGGCAAGTGATGGGAGGGAGGAAATCTGTGGGTGAGGAGGTTGAGGAAGAGTTGGGAATGGCCAGTGCAGCTGGTTGTGTCTGAGGTGTCACACCAGAAGGGACTTCTGTATATCACACAGAGGATAGTCCCAGACTCATCCCTGCCACTGGCCCTTAGAGCAATTCCTGTGGAAGGAAGCATGTAGGAGAAATTGGTGCCTGGGGATCCCAGGACCATTATCTCAGGGTTGAATTCCTGCAGTAAATATCCCAGCTGTTTCCACAGCCAGTCTGGGAAACATCCCAAGACAAAATGTACTCTGTCCTCCTGTGTCAGTCTGCTTTCAGCAGTCATCACCCTGACACCTCCTGCAAGTGCTGGAAAGCTCCTGGCAGTTTCTGTTCGTTAGAGATCCCAATTCCTGCTCACACCAGTTTTACCTCTGTGTCACTCAATTGACTGGAGAGCACAGCAGATGAAGACTCAGGTTCCTATTTCTCATTTTGGAAGAGCAGCCAAATTAACCCTGGGGTCAAAGTCAAATGCCAGCCTCTCTGAACTCCTCCAGGATTCAGTGGCTGTGCAATAGCACTGCTGCAAAAGGACCCAAGTTGCTTTAAACTAGCAGCACCGTGTTCAGAGTGGGCAAATTTATTCCACTTTTTCTTTTTTTTCACTTCTCATCGACCTCTAAACTGCTATTATCTAACTCTATAAAGCTTGTTTCTCCCATATACAGACCTGCACTACAGACATGCTCCCAGCTCAATACTGTGCTTGAGACTTTACTGGCTGTAAACTGGGAATAGTTTCACCCAGGATGAGTTTGCCCATGCTGCATTGGAAAAGCAGTCTTTCACTTCCCAGCCTGCACTCAGCCATGGTGAAGCTATTCTGGCTACACAGTTACTGTATCTCATCCCACAAACTGCTGTACATAAGAATTGGATCTCATACTGGTGAGTAAATTAGAGGAAAACAGAGCTTTGGGATCCATTAGGAGGAAAGTGTCAATCTCAGGTTATTTTTTGCTTAGGTTTGCTTTCAGTTTTCTCCACCTTGCTTTATCCTCCAGAATGGCAGCAGGTTGTGTATGTTTATTAAATGCACTAAACATTTCCTTATAAATATGTATTCATTTAGTTTGCTTTAATAAATATATACTTGTAAAGACATATTTATACATACATTTATAAATATTAGTATAAATACATATCTATTTATACAGTAGTGTACAAACTACACACAGCTATTAAAGGAATTAAATGTAATTCAAAACTTGCCATTTTCCAGCATATTGGCAGCTGATCTGTCTCTCTTCTCCTGGCTCTGAAATGTTATATCCAGACTTGCCTGTGTTGACCCTCATATGCTGCACTTGGGAGAGTTTCTCTCATGCTGTACAGCAGTGTTTCTGTCTGAGAAGAAGCAGGGAAGTTTGGCTTCTGATTTATTGCTGATGAGGAGCAATAAATTTCCTTCAAGGGAAGCACAAGGACGTAGATCATAGATGTGGGAACTCTGGATCAATATTTTTTTCTTTTTCCCTTACATAGGGTGTGAGTAGCTGCGGAGCCACCGTCACCAGAGCGAGCAGAATGAATCACCTCTCAGTGTTATCTTCTTCATGTCTGTGCTACTACAGACAGACAAGCCCAAGAAACCCAAAGATCTTTTTTTCTAACCTTTACAGTGATTTTTTTTTCTGTAGGCCCAGTAAATTCTTAGCAGATCTGACCTGTTCTCTGTAAGGAAACCACCCCTGCGGCTTTGTGTAGCTGCTTCTTCCACTTCCCACACGAAGGATGGCATCACAGTCCCTTTGTCATCTCCTCTTCAAAGATGAAGATGAAGCAGCCTGCTCCCAGCAGCTGAAAGAGCTGCTGTAGTGAAAACCTCAGCCTGTGAACTTGGGAGGGATGGGAATCCCCTGCAGGCTTCCCCAAAATGACACATTCCCCAGATGTCCTTGCTGTGCAAGAGCCAGTCCTCGGTGCCCCAGGCTGAGCAAAGCACTATGCAATGATCCATTAAATTCAGAGAATTCAAACTACTTAATTCAAGACTATTTTCCACTGCCTTTGTCTTTGGGATTACTAGACCACTAAGGGATTAGATGAGTGAAAACAGAGTTAGCAGAGAAAGCATACCAGGAACCTTTCATTTAGAACAGCTGTGATCATGCTTTTTAGATCCTGAACATGTCCTGTCCAAGGATTTACGAGCTCTTACCATTGCTCATTACCTGGTAAAGAAGATGTGCTGTGTCATAACCATCACAGTCCTCTTGCTTGGCTAAAACCACCCATTAAAAACCATTCCTGAGCCTGGAATTAGAACCTGCAGCACAGACTCCTCTTGCTCCCTGTCACCTGTATCTCCTGATCCACAGCCCATCTCTTCTGCCTGTCTGCAATAGATCAGGCAAACCCAGGGAAATTTGCCCTGGCACTGGGGTAAATCTGCACAAGGACTCATGGTGACCTGGCACATGTCACCAGGGCAGGTTTGTTTGGCCAAGATGGGTCCTTCTCCTCTCCAAGGTTAATGAATGCTGCCTTTGAGGGCCAACACACACACAGAAAATGCAGAATAACCTCTTTTTTTTTCCTCCTTCCCCTCCTTTTCTCTCTTGCAGATGCTGGCTGCACAACTGGTTAAATAGATAGGTCTTCCCAATCCTTTCATGCCTGTTCGGTGAGTCCAGGTAGCTTCATAAATATGGTAATGATTCCCAGAGCATGTCTGGACTGGAAATAAGAGATAACTGCAGAAACAGCTCCACTGCAGGAGGGACTAAATCCACACTCCAGGTCAAATTAACAACCTCCCACTCCCCCCATTAGCATGAGGAAAGCTCTTGTGCTCACCTGTTTGCTGATTGCAGTCATGAAGCTGTAAGGAAGCAGCTCTTGTTTAGCTTATTATCAGAAAGCCCAAGCTTGAGAGAGAAGGCATTGATTTATACAATGGGGGTTCCTGCCTGGTGCTTCAATGCAGTTGTCCTGCTGAGAAAATTACAGATAAATTCTTCATTTATTGTCCCTTTAAGGGAGAGTGGAAGAAAAGGAGAAAAAAGGGAGAAAAATAAGCCCCAAACTCAACAATTTCCAAGTTTTCATGAAACGATTCCTTTTCACCAGTCTGTTTCCAAAGGCTGATTCCCTGGAGACAGAATACTGGGGTCACTCCATCAAGGGCTGGACATGAGGAGCACTTGGTGTGGTCTCTGGCATGACCTGGTGTCCTGTCAGGTCAGTGGGCACCATCCTGTGGGTTTCTGGTGGCAAAGGTCTGCCCAAAATGACATCCAGGACTCTCTGGAAAAATCACCTTTTCTACTTCAGAGGATAACCATTAGTGTGTGATGGTTTAGCCAAAGGGGAGTAAAGAGGGTCACTGGGTATTCTGGAACAGGTTACAGCAGTTTAGATGAGGGAGGAATAAAAACAAAAAACAGTGAGGGAGAGGAAAGAGGAAGGAGATGGATCTCAGCTTCAGCAGCCGTGCCCTCAACAAATCCAACCTTGCCTTAAAAAATTAATATTGCCTAGAGCCCAGAAGTAAAAATAAACCACTACATCCAAGGAATGTTCTCTGGGCATGCTCTGCTCCTGGGCTGTGCTGGGATTTGGGCAAGGCTGACAACAAAAACTGGGGGAGTCACTGATTCTCTTGCAGCTGCTGGAAGCACTGAATGCTGGGGGTGGGGTGTGGAAATTAAATAATTCCGGT
>VWYP01013113.1:0-24210 GCA_013400435.1 Pycnonotus jocosus
TCCAACCTGAGAAATTGGTCATCTTGGAAATTTCAATCCTTTGTAATTCTGAGAGAAATATGAGGAGGCTTTATAAGAGTTTTAAATCTGATAGATAGCTTATGACTATAGAATTAATCAAAGATTCATAAGTAATATGTGCTTAAATGAATCAAATAAAACTTTTAGAAATTCTTTACTGGCTGACAAAATAATCAAATTCAACCACTATAAATGGCTATTCATCTTTATGGGACAGGACATGAACTGAAAGGGCTCACTTAGAAAATGAGTCACACTCAGATTAGTAACACTCTACCTAAGAGTTCTCCTGCACCAGGAAAGTTTATCTCCTCTTTTGTGTTTTTGGCCACTGTGAACAGAAAAACCTCCCACAAAATTTGCTTGAAACCGATACAATATATTAAGGCTTAATAGTCTTAAAAACATATTACAGGGCCACTTCAGATCACATCTAAATAATACCAAAAGGATCTGTCTCTTTACCAGTTCAAATTATAGATAATCAATATAGATAATATATATAGATATATAGATAATTTATATATATAATATAGATAATTAATGCTCTACATATGAATAATTTTAGTATGAAAACCTGATTGAAAAATATATTTACTGTACACTAATACTGTGCACTTTAGGAGGTCTCCACTGGATTCTCAACCCATTAAAAGAATTTTAATAAAAACTTTTGTGAATTCCCTATTCCAATCTTTTGCTAATTAACTCTGAGCAAATGACATAGAGATCAGAAGAGAATATTAAATTACAAAGGAAGCAACACTTACAACTTTGTAGTGCCTTATGGAACATGAATAACATTTCAACCAAGTCAGATCTGTGAAAGTCACCTTGCACAGGCTGAGCAGCAGGAATAAAACATGAACTACAGCCTTTAAAATATAGAGTACCATTGAAAAATAGCATTCTCCAAGTAATATTTTTGTATTAATATACTTTCTGGTGTAGGCAGAATGATACTGTTTCAAAGCAGCCTTTAAAATTGAAAAGAAATGTGCACAGATATTTTTCAAAGTCTTTTATTTCTTATTAAAGTTGGACTTAGACTCCTCCCACAGCCTTATGCCAGAAGGAAGTCACATTGCCCAGGACAATACTTCTCCAAAACTTCTGATGGCTCAAAGTGAGAGGGATCCAAGATGTTCTTAATTTCCAAATCAACAAGTTTGGGGAAAATAGTTTTTTATTCTTCTACAGTAAATCTCAACAACCAACTTAAGTATAGAATTAGAAATATTTCTATTGTTCTCTTTATATTTGCTATAAAGTTCTGTGTGATGTCCATTAAGTTGGACTACCAAAATAAAAACTGGTTGCCAAAACAATAATAAAAACCTCTTTATTGCTAAATGAGCCTTAAACATTTCTCTACTTCATTGCCGTGATTTAGATGTTCCTTATCTTGTTGCCCTTTCTCACAACACCTTGTCAAAAATGTTTCAGGAATTCCCAATAAATTATTCTTTTTCTTTTCCCTCTTTCTTTTGAATGCTTCAGCTGCTGCAACATTCCCATTAAAGATATAATAAAAAAGCAACCTTTTTCACCAATAAATCTAATCATAATAAGTTCAGTTTATGAATATAAAATGTATTTTCCCCTAAATTATCAGTCTTATAAACTCTACAGAGTCAAATACATTTTTTCCTTTTCTCTAGTCCTTCATTCTCTAATTGTATTACTGTTAAGAAAGAGTTTATGCAAGCTAAATTAGACCCTAATTTACACATTCCAAAATTCTATTTTGGAAGACAACCACAAGATGATATTGCTTCCAATAATAAATAACGTTTCTTTTTCCTTGGTTTTATAATATAAATAAATAGGGCATAAATTCCCATTTTTTAAAAAGTGCATTTGACCCATTTAGGATTAGATTATTTTTAAAACATTTTATTACATTAAAATCATTTGGCTAACCTTGGAAATTTTTAGGTAAACATACCACATAAATCTAACAAAATCTGTCAGTAATTTGCTCACCAAGAAGTCTCAATTTTAACATAAAATCTGAGAGCATCTATATAAATATTTAAATTCTGTACTTCAGCTTCTCATTTTAGAGCTAGTATTAAATTTTAGATTGTTTTATAAGTAATATTCTAATCTCATTGTATACAGTGTTTAAGTTACTTTCATTAATATAGGTGTTTTTAAAAATTCTTGGAGAAGTTCTTTTCAGTTGCTTTGAAACAAAAAACAAACCAAAACCAAACAAACAAAAAAATGTCCTCAATTGTTCATATTTCTAGTTATCAGCCTTCCAGGACACTTAGAAGTATCAACCTCCCAAATCACTAACAGATGTCACCATGCAAAATGAAGTAAAATGGAAGCATAAGAAACCAAAATTTTACTGTAAAATGTGAAAACCAGCATTTTATCCTTTTACCTCCTACATATGTACAAACAAACGTGTGAAGGGCATTGTCCATCAAATCAGTTGTAACATTACGGTATAGAGTAGGTGTGTTCGTGAAACACTCAAGGGTAGAGATATCTCACCTTTGGACAAGTGGAAAAGGGTTTGGACATAATACACACATTGAAAAAATGATTCATGAAAGATATTTTATCAGTACAATACATCTTTATTCTATATACAAATCTTACTTTGAATTTTCTTTCATTTATTGGTATCAACATAATAAGTCTGAAGAACAAGCATGATTGTTTTTCCCCTGTCTTAACAGTAGTGTCTACTAGTTCCTATTGACACAAACAGTGTGTCAAGTCCAATAGAAGCACAGCAAGAAAAGTCAGTCCTTTCCACAAAGATTTACACTCACAGTATAAAACAGAAGATAACTCATGAAATACTGCTACAAAATACTTTTTTCAAAATTGCAAAATACATTTTTTTTCCTCTCACTAAATGGCAAAATTAAAGGTTAATAATGGGACCTCTATTACTATTGTTGATACTAATTATTTTTTATTTTTGTTATGACCACTGCTACTCCTACTGCTACTGCTACTACTATTTAAGCCTATTTATAGCAGCTCACTAAAAGAGACATTAATTGCAGGCAAGGAAATGTTCCACATCCATAGTAACACGTTAGCAATAATTTGTGTTCACCTGGCCTGCAGAAGGAAATGGATTTCTTATATGTGGTATGTCTGTCCTGCTGCTGACAGGAAAAGCAGAGATTCTGGGTTCTTCAGAAGGAGCAGTATGGCATGTATTGACCAGTATACCATGGCTTAAACGTTGACAAAGGTTTAAATGTTTGAAATACTTAAATTCATGCTGCTAGTGGGAGAGTTTTAGTATCAAGGAGGTTGTATATTTGTGCTTAGAGGAGGTAAATTGACATTTATAAAGGTATCTCTAAGTAAAACTGGAGCATACTCATTGCAACAATTTCTGCAGGCAGTAACATTTTAAGTGTACTCTACTCCCTCTGGGTCAGGCAGAGAGTTTAATTATCCAGCTGTTAACTTTTCTAGCAGGTATAAACAGACTTAAAAGGAAATTGTTAGTCAATCTGATAGTGTCTGTCAAGATACATGCTGATAATTAATTCTCTTTTCTTACTCTGGTTTTCCAGACTTGAGGTCAGAAACAGAGCCTCATCAAAATGAATCCCAGAGGCAAAAAGACTTGTCCTTATGACCTTATCTAATAAAAGTATGGTTTAACCTACATATTGCTCTGACTTTTACCTACTTTAAATTAGCATGATTACCTGACTGCTTTATTTGATTTGTTTCTTATTGTCTGATCTTCATTATAGTAAGCTACAGGAAATATTAATTCCTGTTTAAATAAAACCCAACATTTGCTTTTACATATCTTTCAAGCTTGGAAATCTTGAATCTGGAGAGAGTTTGTGCAGCTTGGTCTGTTGGATTCCAACTGCTGATGACAGAAATAGAGTTATTCCTCCATTTATTGTAAAACCTATTTAATACCTATGTACCTACAGAGCAAAAGTAAGGAATGCTGCTTAAAGAGGTTACTGGTGATCCTGGTGCTGCCACTGATATTCCTGGACCAGGAATTTGCATGTTTACAAGTTTCTGAAGGAATAAGCTGGAGAAAGAGTAGGATCTCAAAGAAGAGATTGTTACAGTCAGAGGAAAGATTATGGACTTATTTCTTCTTTTACAGAAAAACTATTCAACCTTTTCCAGACTTGATTTAGACAATAAACAGCATAGGGAGCAGTAGTGTTTAAAACAGTAACTTTGTAAATGGTGGAGAAATTGCTGTTATCTTCCAGATCACACCAAAAGATAAGAAGCAAAATACAGGCAGATCTTTCAAGGGCTACATCTGACAGAACCAGGGAAACCTCCTGGTCAGGAACAGGTAATAATTAAAAGGTGGCCAAACCCATAGAATCTCACCAGATTTTATGCTGGAGTACATATATTGCTTTTCAATCTCCCAGAATCAAGATGAAACCTCACAGCAGAAAGGCAGAAAGGTTCTACGAGAGCAAAAGTGTATGGGCTTTCATGGCAGGCAAAAGTTTAAAGACTTCAAAGGTTTGAGCATGACACAAGCTGAGACAGAAACAGGAGGTGGTCCCCACAGTGATGGGACAGTGTTTGAGAAACCTGTTGTGGGGTGAAACAAAGTGTATATGATGGACAAAAGGCTGAATGAGCACACCACGTTCCCTGCAAGAGGTGTTGATTTGAGGATGAGCACAGCTGCCAGCTTTTGTGCATGTGAGCAGTGCATTTAGAAATTCATTCCTGTGTTAGATACAAGAATTACTGTGTGTATTAGGAAGGACAGCACCAAAAAGAGAAACAAAGTCCTCTATTTGGGGTTTTAAGTGGATGGGGAAAAATACCAAATGAAAACAAATAGGATAAAGATGTGTTAAAACAATCTGAAATGGGAGAAGTATTAACTTTGCTATGGATATATGCAAATAACCAAGAGGCTAATATTAATTTAGCTTTATTATAAATTTTGGAATATGAAAACCTTGTTTAGGATGTCTTAGTAATTACTATGGGACCAATTCTTACTTTCTTAATCAGAGAGAACAATGTTTTTCTCTTTGAAGAGTCCTCCTAAGGCCAGGTCCTTCACAGTTCTGCTTAAACTCAATTATATTTTATTCCAGCTGAAGCAATATATCTGCACTTTTGAATTTTTTCATACAATATTCCTTTGAACATGGGTTTAAAATTAATTGACATTCACATACACACAAGTAGTCTTGCAGAGATTGAAAAGTGAAGGAAAGTCTACACTATTAAATAATAAAAAAGAAAAAAGTATTAAGATAATGAAGGTACATGGCACAAAATCCAAGAGACAAGGATTGATCACAGCCTTTATCAATGGTGTTTAAGAGGATGTTCACTAACATCAGCTACTCTCCTCAACAATATAACTAGCATGGAAAAGAAGCAGGAGCTTGAAGGAAAACAGAAATATTTGTATCTATTCCTATTGGGTACCAGTGTTAAGTCATTGCATGAAGAAGAAAAACCTTCCAAGAATCCAGGAATGGCAGGAACCTTAGAATAAATTAGAAACCTAAGATCACTTAAATCAAATGAAGTAATTCATATTTGTGCAGGCTAAACAAAGCACTTTAGAAGAAAAGGTGTATGATAGAAAACTACAAAAAAGGTGTATGATAGAAAATTACTTTCTCAAAATGCAAAAGTTTGGCTGGCAGTGCTGCTGTGATAAATGCACTCTTCTTCTGGCTGTGCTGCTTTCTTTCTGTGAGTCTGAGGCACAAATGGGGCAGGGAGGTTGGGGGGAGCAATCAGGCTCTGAATGAAGGCTGCAGAGTTTGAATGTTATTTTCTTCCCCCCTCAAGGCATCTATTTTTACTTCTCATTTACTTGTCTAGTGCCTCAGAGAAAGTGCAGACAGTATGCTTAGTGTATCAAAGCACGATCTGTCTGTGTTTTAATAATTACACTGTCTCTTGTAAAATAACTTTACAGTCGATTACCAAATTCTGCCTTCAGACAGCTCTGCTTTGCTCCTCCATGCAGAACCTTCACAGGCTGGTGGGAATGGCTCCATATCACCAACTGTGCCCCTCACTGCAACAGGGAGCATTAATAACTTCAGAGGTCAAACCTGTAACATTTTCTCAGTCTACTTTAAATGTGAAATCCCAAATAAGACATTGGTCCTGACTCCAAAGAGCATTTTGCAGTCTGGGGGACAAGTCTCACCTAATCTTTCAGAAGCACCAGGTTCCCTGACAACAGCAGAGCTCACAACAAATGACAAAGTCAAAAAAACCCTCAAAAATCCCAACCTTCCTCTGCCTCCACAAAAAAAACCCAAAAAAACCCCCCAAACCAAAAAAAAAAAAACACAAAAAAACCCCAAAAGCCAACAAAAACCCCAACCCCAAATGAAAACAAAACACTCGCATAAAATAAAGAAAAATTAATAAAGACGTGATGCTCCTGTATGCTGAGTGTCTTCCTTAGAGCAAACTTTACACATCCATACTTACAGAAAGAATTTTATTGCCATTAGGGCATTGTTTTATTGCTTTCTACATGACATGTGTCTACACTAGTTTTTTGCTACCTAAGTAGGGAAAATCAAGGAATTTAGTCACTGAATTATGACAGCACAGATTGTCTCCCAGAGCACTCCTTTACAAATGCTGAACAAATTCACTCTGCCATAAAAGCAAGTTATCATGTTTAAACGTATTATCTTTGATGCTGCAGTATTTCAGGAACATAGTCACAGGGAAAGGATTCTCATATTGCATTTTTTGTCAATTCGCAATCTAAGTATTTATATAAAAGCATGATTTATGCCTCATGTGCTTATAAATGTGAAAATGCTAATGCATTTACATTCTTCAAATTAAAAAAAAATGGGCAAAATTTCACAGGGCTTGATCATTTCATTGACATATGCAATGTAAGAAGCAGTTTGCATTACTCACAGGACTGAACACTGCAAGGACTCCATAGGTTTAGGAAATATATGGAACATCAATCAGCATTGTTTCTTTTAAGTCTGTTCTTAAGAAAAATAGAGCTAAAATATATTACTTCATCAGTAAGAGCAGATGTCATAAGGGACATTAAAAACATTTCAATAAAACAATAAAGCAGGTTAAAAACCACCCAAACTAACCAGACTCAGAAAACAGTGATTTGTTTTAGTATTTCATCACCTGTCACAGCAGAAGATGATTTTTTTATAACCAAAACATTAAAAGATGAGAATACTACCCATATATAATCAGGATAAAATGTGGAGTTAGAAGCATGTGAAGTCATTTGCCTCTTTGTCATACACTTTTGATTGGGAAGACATTATTTATATTACTACAATCAAAAAAGAAGGTGGCTGCTGGTGGAATTACCATCAAATGCAAAGCATGCTGCATTTTCCCACCAAAAGTACTCATATGTCACTTTTAGCTCCTAGAGTGATGATCTTTCTTTTTGTCTTCTTAGTGTCACCATAAAATGGTGACAGAATAGTAATAATAACTAATAGTAGTCTTTTGAACAGACATCTGTCACATTTGCTGCATAGCTGTTCCTCTGAGCTTTCCTTAAGGACTGGATTTGGCCAACATAACCTTTTTGTTGCCCTTTAAATATTCTTAAGATTACTTAGCTTCCTCTATTTGAATTAATATCTTACATTTGCAGGGTAAGTATACCTACAACTGCCAAATGAGAAAACAGATTGGTTTGGATGAGGCCAGTGGAGATAATGTTGCTAAGAGCAGCGATCCTCAAAAATACCTGTTCTGCAAACAAGAGAGCAGCACGGGAGCCTTGCTGTTGGCTGGGTATTTATAGCAAATTATTCAGTGTCTTACCAGGGCCCTTTGCCTGTGTTTCTCAAACCCCAGTCGCTTTCCTGGTCAGCACCAGCCACGCCAGGGTTAACTCCCAAACTCCATGACAACTGGAGCACACGCCCAGCATGGTTTTATGCTACCATACATAATACTGGCAAAAATATCCAAAGATATAACTTCTGTATGGGGAAAAGACATTAATTCTTGATGTGGTATTTCAGTTTCCCACTACATTTAACTGCCTTAGTTTTTTGGGGATTTTTTCCTTTTGGAGGGGGAAGAAGTCTACTGTTAGCTTACATAGACAAGTTCCTGCTATAGGAACTTCACCTTTTTTTTGAGAAAATGAGCAGAAAGCTGGTCGTCAGTTAGCTGCCTGCTTTCTCTGTTTTCAGCTTTTTTTTTCTGTTTCAGCTTTTGCCATTCCTCAGACAATTTCTTTCAATTTTAATGCAGTCCAATAAAAGTAATTACATACACACTTTATGTCAGAAAACACTATGAAAAATTTTATATTTGGGAAAAAATTCAGAAAAGACAAAAACAATAACAAAAGGAATAAAATTTCAGCCTTTACATTAGACATGCAGAGAAACTGTTGTGAGTGCTCTATGCCAGAGAAAAATTGAAGCAGGTAAAAAATAAAATTTAAAAAATGTCAGTTTTCCCTAATAATGCTGCAGACCTGCAGCTTGTCTTAAACAAGACTTAAGCAGATTTCAGTTGTCTAAATCTGCCATCATTATTCAAAACCAATGCTAAATGCAAATTACATCTACATTCTTCCAGCATATTTGGCTACAGACTTTGTTCTGCACCCTAACTCTAGTGCCCTAACCAAAGCATCTTAATTAAAAGGTTAGTAGAATTAGTAGCTCTAGGCTCCTTTGCAGTCTACAGAAACAAGGATAGACTTTTCTGGGACAAATTACACCATAGGCACATGCTATTTTTTAAAGTAGAGTTTCTATATAAGTTCATTTTGGAGGAGTTTCAGATTTACCACCTGCTAGGTCTTACTAAGCAGGTGGATGTGGATGTCACTGTTGCTTGTGCTGCTTCTTTTTCTGGTGTCCAACACAACTGCTTAGCAATGCTATTGTAGGGTCTACATTACAGAGGGGGCAGGAATTTGTCTAAAGACAGGGTTAAGTGTTGAAGGCTTCCTACTGGGTAACTTCAGTGGCTTCTCTTTTGTCCTTTCACCTTTTTGAGGCACCTAATAATTCCTACAATCTGGGAGACCACAAGCTGGTCTTTACTATTCCCTGGAGGCCAGGTGGGATTGGGCTATTCCAGCACCAATGTCTTGATGTGCAATCAGAATGCTGATGTCCAGTCTTGATGCAATCAACATCAGTGCTTGTATGTCAGGATGAAGGGTGAGGAAATTCTCACTACCATAAATATTTTTCTTTCCTTTCTGGTGAGATTAGCATATTTCAGTGGGGGAGTAGAAAGCACATGTGATTTCTTATGGGATTAGTTAATACTCAGTATAGTTGTATGTCAGTCAGTCAGTCAGTCAGTCAGTCTTCTCTCGATGGAAGTGAATTTCCTTGGAGGGTTCTGGCTGGGATTTTGTTTGTTGTGTTTTGTTTGTTTTCCAAAATATAATTTTACATAAATATTTTCTATAATTTCAAATGAACAGGAATTCAACCAGTAATAACTAAACACTCTTTTTAGACTCAGTTACTGAGGAGAAGGGAGAGATAAAGCAAAAAGAAGGGCCTCTGTATGGCTTCTGTAGTGACGTTGTCCTTGACAATGGGCAAGGGATGGGCCACAAATGTCATTTATATGGACTTCTCTAAAGCCTTAGATGTGGTACCCCCCACAAAATCCTTCTCTCTAAACTGGATGGGTTCAATGAGTGGACTGTTAGATGAATAAGAAAGTGTTTGGACAGTGACATCCTGAGAGTCATGGTCAACAGCTCAGTGTCCCAGTGGACATCAGTGACAAGTGGTCCCTCAGGGGTCTGTACTGGGACCAGAGCCATTTGCTCTCCTCATTAATGACACAGAGGGAGCTGTTGAGTTCACCCTCAGCAAGTTTGCAGATGACACCAAACTGAGGGTGCAGTTGACACACCTGGATGATGGGATGCAATCTGGAGAGCCTGGACAAGCTTGAGAAATGGCTCATGGGAATCTCATGTGGTTTAACCAGATAAAGTGTAAGGGGCTGCACCTGGGTCAGGGCAACCCCCAGCGCAAACTGGAGATGAACAGATCAAGAACAGCCCTGCCCAGAAGGACTTGAGAGTGCATATGAGCTGGGAAAGGGCATTTGCAGCCCAGAAAACCAAAAACATCTTTGGCTGCATCCAAAGTACTGAGGACAGCAGGGTGAGGAAAGGATTCTCCCCCTCAGCTCTGCTGGGATTCCACCTGCAGGGCTGCCTCCAGCTCTGGGGTCCCAACAGACTGTTGGAGCCAGTCAAGAGGAGGCCAGTAAGATGACCAGAGGGATGGATAACATCTTGGAGGAAAGGCTGAGAGAATTGAGATTGCTCAGCCTGGAGAAGAAAAGGCTTATGGATGGCCTAATTGTGGCCTTCCAGAACCTGAAGGGAGCCTACAAGAGAAATGGGGCAAAACTATTTACAAGAGTGGCAGTACAAGGGGGAATGGGTTCAAACTGAAAGAGAGTGGGTTTAGATTAGATATTAAGAAGAAATTCTCTACTGTGAGGGTGGTGAGGCACTGAAACAAGTTACTCAGAGAGACTTTGGAATCCCATCCCTGGAAATGTTCAAGGCCATGTTCAATGGAGTTTTGAGCAAGCTGGTCTAGCAAAACGTACCCCTGCCCATGATTAGAAGTAAATGATGTTTAGGATGCCTTCCAACCCAAGGCATTGTAAAAGTCTGTCATTCTATGATTCTATTTCTGTGTTTGAGCTATATGACTTCTCCCAATGTTCATATCTCTGCAAGGAAGCTGGATAGAAACTAAGATTCTTTAAAATGTGATATCACAATATTCCTTACTAAGCATTATAGCCCCACTGCCAGGATTTATGTTTCAACATTTATTTGTCAGATAAAAAGTTCTGTTTTAAAATGTCTGCTTAAAATGAAAAGAAATTAAAATATTAGTAGAAATTTGTAGAGTCATGGATATACTGGATAGTAGGATCGGCTAATAACTGGTTTGTTGTGTAGGGTTTTTTGTAAATAACTACTGTATTTAATGCTAATTAAGAAGCCTTCACACACCTAGAAATTATGCTTTACTCCTTTTTGAAGTACCTGAAATGACATTAATTCTACTGCATCTAAACTACTGGGTATCAAGATATTTTTGGATTCATCTGTATTCAGGGGGATGCAACACTCTCCTCTGTCTGTCTTCCTTTTATAACTGCTATTATAAACTCCTCCACTTTCTTCCTATTTTCAAAGGTTATTAAAGAAAAAAAGTTGAGAAGATTCTTTCTCTTTCTTTCTTTCTTTCTTTCTTTCTTTCTCTCTCTCTCTCTCTCTCTCTCTCTCTTTCTCTTTCTTTCTCCCTTCCTTTCTCTCTTCTCTTTCTTCTTTTCTTTCTTTTCTTTCTTTCTTCCTTCCTTTTTCTTTCTTTCNCCTTCCTTTCTCTCTTCTCTTTCTTCTTTTCTTTCTTTTCTTTCTTTCTTCCTTCCTTTTTCTTTCTTTCTCTCTCTCTCTCTCTCTCTCTCTCTCTCTCTCTCTCTCTCTCTCTCTCTCTCTCTCTCTCTCTCTCTCTCTCTTTCTCTTTCTTTCTTTCTTTCTCTCTCTCTTCCTTCCTTTTTTCCCTTTCCCTTTCCCCTTCCTACTTCTCTCTCAATCTCTCTCTTCACTTCTTCACTTCTTCATTTCTTCATTTCTTCATTATTTCTTCATTGTTCATTTCTTCATTTCTTCATTTCTTCATTCATTCATTTTTGTCATAGATTAGCCAGTCTCTTTAAGGTTTTGATGCAGTCAGGTAGATTTCTTATATGAAAATACAAAACTGTCTCAATGACTCCACACAGAGCTGCAGCAGTTTGCAAAGCCCTGTGTGAGATCTGGTCTCACCACCCAGAACGCAAACAGCTTAAAAAAAAGTCACAAATGTTTCAGACTCCGGGTTGACAGTGTAGTGCTGAAAGTGAGCTGCAGACATTTTCCTGGTGAAAGACCCCAGGCCAGCAGCTCAACACACACACTGGCTGGAGGGCTGCACATGTTGTTTTTCTACAGCCAGCTGAGGAAGGTGGACATTACTTCTGTTTTAGGCAGCCAGGGTAAACAGTCTAATTTAATATTCTCCCAGAGAATTTTAATATTAAAATTTTTCTACAGTCATAAAAGTCAGAATTGTGGGTCACTCTTTCAAGGTGTTTCTTGTCTCATTCCACCCCTGATTCAAGTTCTTCTGCAGCCCAGTAGTGCTGCTGGCCACAGGTAAAAGGCCAGAACTGTCATATCCTCACAAGCATCTACAAGTCACAGCCAGGTGAGAGCAAAAACCAGGGAGACTGATATTTCCCCCATGGCTGAGCATTAGTGTAAGACACTTAAAAAAATCTTACCTGAGAAATACAAGATCAAATGGCAAAATCTGAAGCTTCAAAGAGGCAGGGAAGAGATGCAGGAAAAAGAAACATAGTGTCCTCATTTTGTTCTTCAGGCAGTACTCCATACCTCGTCCGTTGTAAACCATTCCTGCTTCAGTGAATGAGTGGCTGTTCTCCCTTGCATGCACACTTTAGTTCTGAGCTGCCCTTATGGTCCAGAAATATTATAAAGGATGAGAGTTTTATGTAACCTTTACACCAACCAGGCAATGAAAACCTAGAAACCCCTCAGAAACCAAAAGTATCACCATTTGAACACTGATAACTGCTTGCTAATTAATTATTTTTAGAAAAAGAATCAGTATTTTTAAATAGGAAAGAAGAATGATTCCAGATTAGATACTATAATTCTCATCTGATTTTGATGAGATTATTTGGATGCATAAATAAAATAGAACTTGCTGAGAATTGTTTGTAAAATCGTACTTTTGTTTTGTTCAGAAGGTATTAAAAAGAAGAGGGAGAAACTATAACTTATAAAATACTTCACTGAATACATAGCCCTTAACATGTTACCTAATAATAAACTGAGAAACAAAAATAGTATAACAGACTAACCTGTAAATCAATTAGTCTTATTGTGGGCAAAAACAAACAAGAGGTATTTTCTCAAGAAAACAGATAGAAATCAATATTTTGGTGTGTTGTGAGAATCATTAAATCGCTTTTTTTTCCAATAATGGAATTCACCTACATGCAAGTTTTCAGGAACTGCTTGGCTTCAATTATTCTTTTGAACATCTAAGAAAGACAAACCATAGACATAAAAAGCTTCTGATATTTTACATATTCATAATACCTTAGTGAATCACCAGGAATGGCAATATTGCTCTCTGAATGCTAATGTAGAGCCTGCAGACAAGTTGAAGGGCAAAGCAACATAGAAATAAACCACATTTTCCCACTTGAATTCACCAATTATTTGTGAACAGTTCTTGGATTTTTCTTTTTCCACTGTTACCACTTCCTCTCTTATAATTTTCATTAAAAAATCTAATGACTTAATTTAAAACACATATGATATCATGCCTAATTTCATAAGGGTTTTTATGTCAACAACCATCACTACAAAAGATGTAATTTTTAGTGAGAAAAGCAAAGATCATCAATGATTGCAGACTGATGCTTGTGTCTTAAGGGTTGCTAGGTATGCATAATAACATGATACAACACCCCTTTATACTCAGTCTAGCAAAGAATGCATGCTCACAGCAGGAAATCCTAATCATCATTTATCAGAGGAGCAGGTAGTTCTGTTTTCAAAATGTTACCTTCAAAGGACATGTATCTAAAACTTTTCTCAGAACCTATTTCTATTCTACCATAAAATTAATTAACCTTTTAGTTTCACTGAATATATTTCAGAATTTAATGTGAAAAGATGAAAAATGTACTTGATCTCTAATAGAGAGACATTTTTTACACACAGATGAAAAAGAAAACCAACACCTCAAAATAATTCTTTAAAAAAATTTAAATGTACTTTTCTTTATGTCTGACTGCAGCTGTCATTTCAGTGATGCTTGGGAAGGACACATGGAAATTCAGGGTCACACTGTTTTCAATTCATTCCCTCATATAACTTTGCAAATTACTGAGGCTTATTTAGAAGAATTCTCTGGAAGGGCATTGAGTATCTCAGAAGAATAGATGTGATGAGTGATGCCAACACTGTGCTGGGCACTAATAGTGGCATTCTAACACAGGAAGGAGCTATCTCAGCCCCTATATAGACATGAGGATCCCAGCCAGCACCTGTCTTAAATAAAAAACTAATTTAATATACAACTAAGGCTGCAAAGCTGTTTACTGAAAAGGGTTGTGTTGACGAGCAGGCACTAAAAGCTGTGTAGTTTAATGGAGAAGAGTTTCAATGAGGGTGTAAAGCCACATTTGCCAGCTGTGGAGCACAAGCCTCTTCCAAACACACAGAAGAGTCCTGTAGGTTTGATGGCCAAGTCTTTGCAAGTTCAGATTTCTCACATTCTCCATTCCAGAGGGCATCACAGAATTTAATAACCAGCACTTGCACCACAGAAAATTGTGGAATGCTTTACCCAAGATTGTTACTAAAGTGATTAACATGATTCTTTGAGGTGCTGAGAGTCTCCCTGGAAATTTAATCAGAAGTAGAACTAAATTAATCTCTTCTGGTGCTTTGTGTCCTGAGGCTCAGTCATCTCCAGCTGCTCCTGCTGCTCATCTTAGAGCTACTCTGAAATGGATTGGTCTATACATTGAGTTATGCTTCTTTCTTGGACTTACAGGAAATTTTGTTCATCCTTTCTGAGTAATCTGCTTAAAAGGAGTGACATGAGCAGAACAGTTTATATGAGTAAGGTTTTACATCTGTAAGAAGTTGAGAGCCCCACCAAGCTGGATCAGCAGAGCCCTGTATTCTCAATGCTTCTGGCAATGGCAGAAGGAGAGGAAGTGTGAGGAGAGCACATCCTGCCTGTTTTGATTGTGTCTGCATTCCATGTCTCATTGCACTCCACAGCATCTAGAGTGATTTTAGGTGTGTTATACAGTAGATCTCTGCCTTGTCCTTTTACTGTCTGTTTATTGCTGTGTCTTTCAATGAGTTCATCTAATCCGTTTTGTAACTAGTGATGTTTGCCTTTGCAGCAGCCTACAGCACCAAATAACAGAGATTCATTACATGCTGTGAAAAGAAATGCTGTATTTTCCATGTCTGAACCTGAATTTCTGCCAGTTTCAGCAGGTGCCTTCAGTCCAAGTATTGTGAGAGTTGATGAATGGATGGTCCAGCACAAGCTTGTAAACCTCCACTGTATTGCTTCTCAGTTTTGTCTTATATAAACTGAACACTCCCACCCCTGAGAGTCACTTTGTAAGTCACTGGGTCACTTTGTGAGGCACTTGTTTCATCCATGAGACATTTTACTCACCATTTTTTGCACTTTACTCATCTCAGATTTAGGTACTACTTCACTGCAAGCAATAGTGTTATCACAGCATAATTGTTGGTAAGCTAAGACATTTCCTGGAAATCCCCAGTTATATTTTGAGATTTGTTAACTTAATGTATTTGCGAACAACAAAGTAGATTTACTGGTTTTGCTGCTCAAAGAGTTTTTATTTCAGCTTTCTGTTGGAGAAATGTCAGCTTAGGACAAATCAAATTTGTCTGTGACAGTGTATTACAACTGTGCCAGCTATGAAAGTGAACTTACTCCCCAGCCTTTTTCATGCACTAAGAAGGTACAAGCCACTCTGTGTGGGATTCACTGCAGCTAACTTTAGACATCTATAGTTTAGACGTCTACATCTGAATTAGTCACTTTGGGTTCTCTTTATAGCTATCAGAGAGAAAAGGCCCTTTAGGGAATGATTCATCTGACCTATTTAGATAGCTACTTAAGAATAAGATGAATCATGTCCTATAACTTTTTTCCCCTCCCTTGACTACTGAGGGAATTAAAATATTGACTTCTGCAAATAGAGTTTATTGCATATATCCCTCTCTATGTGATTTTGACACCAAAAGTTAGCTTGGGCATCACAGCACGACTCAATTGTTTTAGCAAATTTTCAACTGAGTTCCTGCTAAACTCTATCTGCCGCTACAGCTGCTGTGGCTGGTATGATGCATTCCAGGACCTTCACATCTTTCTTAAATGGTGGCTTCCAGAACTGCACAATACTCAAGGTGAAGCAGCACAAACACTGAACAGAGCAGGATAATCACCTCTTTGATTAGCTGTTTGATGCATTTCTCTTTCAACCTACCCCTAAAGGCAAGAGTAACTCAGGTACCTGTTAACAGATGCCTTGGGGAGGATTAGAGTGAAATTACACTGAATGATCAGAGTTTATATAGATATAGGTGATATAGATATAAATATAGATATAGATGATATAGATATATAGATATATAGATAGATATATCTACAGATAGATATATCTATAGATAGATATATAGATATATAGATATATAGGTAGGGTTTATTTTAGAACAATTTGGTTGCAACAGAAAGGAGATATGTAACCATTTTAGTTATTATTATCTATAGTGCTACAACAATAGAAAAGCATAAAAATATCACTTAAGAAAATATATTAAGAAAAGGAGAAAACCAGGGAATTGTAAGAGTTGATGAAAGTTATAACTACCTGTGGATCCACAATGAGCCTTGATGCTGCATTTTTGATGTCTGTTGGTTGAAGTGATGGTCTTGATCAGTCATGGGTGGAAAGCCCACGAAGCATAGAGGTCAATGGACTAATAAATGTTCAGGCTTAGATGAGAACATCCAGGTACCTTCATGAACTAGAAACAGAAATAAAAGCTGTTTTTTTCTTTCTTTCAGATAGACGATCGGATAATATCCAACTGTGATGAGTTTCAGTAAATTTGGATCACTGAGGATCTTCAGAGCTAGTGGTGATACTATAATCTTTTTGTACTGGTGTCTATGAAGTGTTGTAGTGTCTGTGAGTTCTTGCATGCTTTTTCCAAACACTGTATTTTCTCTTCACTCTTGTTATTTAGTCTTAACCAGTAAAGTATGTTTTATTCTGTTTGTGTACTGCAGAACAGGTCCTGAAAAATCTATTCAAGGGATCTCCTTCTAACAAATTTTAGACTGTTCACTCTGGCAAGACAATCTAAGCACACCCCATCCTTAACACATTTCAATATGTTATATCTTTGCTTGTCAAATTCTATTCTTTGTTAAATGTTCCATATCAATTTCTTGATTATTTTCAGGATTTAATTCTTTTTGTTATGTCATCCACAATAGATCTCTTAGGTACAAACCTTGAAGAGCAATCTGAAGACTTTCTGGTTATTTCCCTTTCTGTAATACGTATTTTCTTAAAAATACATCCTCCATTTTTGCATTGGGTGCTGCACTTCACATTTCAGTACAGGGAATTTCATGGCTAGCTTTCTGTGCAGCACCCAAATGTACACTATTTAAAAATCACCAAGGGCTTCAGAGCCAACTAGTATCAGGATTGAAGCTTACTTATGACTACCTTCTCCTTTCATTCATTTCCTGCTGCTTAAACTTCTGTTTCTAGAATTATGGTGCTGGTGAGACTTGTATTCTTCTTTTCAGAATATCTTAGTAGCTTGTTTTATTTCTCATTATCATTGTTAAGACATTAGTCAAAAGTGTCATTCCCATAATTCCTGTTTGGCTCCCATTCTTAGGATAACTTTTGGTTTGGCAATGTGACCCAGGGACTCCCTGGTTGGTTCTTGCCTCTTTGTTTTACCTTTAAAAATCAGTTACTTGTCCTTTTTTTTTTCTTGGCTGCTTCATGCCTTTTTGATTTCTTGTTTTTCAGGTAAAAAGCCTGCAGAATTTTGCCCTAAATCAATATTGAGGATTCTTCTCCCATTCTCTCTCATTAAAATCATTATTCTGAATGAGTCTCTATTTATTAACTAGTGTTTTAATTTATTTTTTACCTTGTTCTTACTTGTTTATGATTTTCTCCTTTCATTCATTCCTGCTATATCTCTAAAAATTGATTTTCTTTTATTTAGGGAATTAATTTTTCTGAATTTGTCAATGAACTAAAAGATCATTCAATATTTTCAGATTTCCCATAAAATGAGATGTCTTTTAAGTTTATGTATATAGTACCTAGCACAAAGATTTCCTGCTACATGAAAAAAATTTGTTAAATGCAAAAGAAACAAAAATACTATTTTTACTAAGAATATAATTTATATAACATTATAAATATAACTTAACAATAATTTTATATTTAAAACAATTAAAATGAAATATTTACATATTTCTTTAATATTTCATTGTCTGTAACTAACAACAGGTATTGCAACTCTTACAGTCTTTTCTGTCATATATTGTCCCCTATCTATTATTTAATAATAGATGATTTAATAGATAATAGAAAAGATAATTTAATAATAATCAGGCCAGGAATTAGCTATGAAAGACTAATGATGTGCAGACAGGTTTATGAACTATGGAACTAGATTCTTTTCCCCACCTTCAAGGAAGATTTTTTTCAGTTATTAAGTAGAATTAATGGATACTAATTTGTTCACATTCCCTATGGAATGCCTGTACAAATTAAGGGTAAACAATAAAGGAAACTGCCCCTCATCAAAAATATTAAATATGCCCAATGTGTTTGCATACTCATATACAAGAATCTGAGACTTCTGAATTGTAAAATATTGTTCCTCAATAAATGGTATTATATTTCACAGAACAGTAATTGCTAGGCATATTCAATTCACTGCTAACATTTCCTCTTCATCTTTTATCATGATGCAATGAAAAATGACAATTATCTCTGTGATTTCTTCAGAAATTTCTACAGGTTTAGCCTTATGCCAGTATTTAGAGTTTCACATTCTAATATGGATGAATTTCAGGTAATGCAATGAAACACAATGAGGTCAGGCAAAAAGCAACACTTTCAGTGAAATACATCATAACATTTAACTCGAATTAGGCCGAAGTGTCATATCTTGAGCCCAAAAGTGGCCTCCTTCATACACTTTTACCAGATTTTGAAGGACTACACACTGTTTTATTTAGCATCCCATCTTTGCCAGTCAGACAGGGCACTCAGTTATAAATAAATAGAATTAATTCTGGTGAGGAACACATGTCACCACCAATTGGAAGATATCAGGGAAGTATGAGCTGAACAGCAGCTCTGCTCACTTCACCAGGTTGTCTAACATTTCAACAACTTTCAGTGTTTGAAATCTGCTAACAGTCAGGGAGATCTAAGCAAATATAATACCAGATCTACCAACGTTGTGCTATCTGTGTTGCTTTCTTCTTGTGAAGGTTTCCTCATTGGAAACCCATTTTATTAAACCTAGATTCAGTTGGGTTGTTTTGATTTGGAGAAAGACCATCTCAGTAGTAAATTCATTTGAAAAGATGACATTACAATATGGAAGGAATTTGGCTTGGAGGTTGGTTACCTATGCAGACTCCCTGGTTTGAGGAATGACTCTTCTTCTACAAGGCTGTGACTGTAAAATTTTCATCAATTACTTTCACTATTAAGAAATCCTCTGAATCATGAGGCATGATGAGATTATATTTGGGTAAAACCCACTTCTGTGCTTGTCCCAGTAAAGTCAGAATGCTTTAACAATCTTTGTTAAAGAGACAGTTACAAAAATGTTTCCACATATGTGCAGTCAAAACAATTGAGGAAGGCATTATGAGGAGATTTCTGTCTGTCTGGTTGCGCTATTCCAAGGATGCACCCTGTCACCAGTGTCTAGTGTTTCCTTACAACTGAAAAAGAATCTCAATAAGACATCTCTGTTGCCTTAATACCAGTAACTAGCATTACATTATGGAACTTTGTCAGTCAAAAGGCATTGTCCATATTTAGTGGAAATGAACTTCTTCATGAGGTGCATTGGGTTCCACTCAATGTGTTGGGCCCTACAGTATCCTGTAAGATCCTCCCCATGTGAGATTTGTGAAAGTTCAGTGAGCTACTTTGAACTCTCATCACTTTTTCCTGACAAATATGCTTCAGATATTACTGCAGAGAAATTTAATTGACTGACATTAACTCTCCTGTGAGTCAGCCCTGTATGTCAATGGTGCTCTCTGATGTTCATATTGGTATGATTTTCAGGTTTGGTGAAACAGCTAGCTGAAAAGAGTCCTTTTCTGATTTCCAGCCATGAACAATTTAAAGTACTGCCATGGTTCCCTTAAACAGTAGCTGATATTCTAGAGCTTTATCTTCAGAATAAATTTTTTACCCCTTTACTTTCACTATAACCATGCTAAGACACTTAACATCACAAAAAGGAAGCATGTAATAAAGGACAAGAACAACATCTACTATTGAGATACCATTGCTATCAGCTGTCACATCTTAGAACACAGAATCATTAAAGTTAGAAAATACCTTTAAGATCACCAAGTTCAACCATTAACCTAACACTGACAGGTCCATCACTAAACTATGTCTCTAAGCACTGCATCTAGAGGTTTTTTGAACACTTCCAAGGGTGGTGTTTCCACCATTTCCCTGGGCAGCCTGTTCCAATACCTGACCATCCTTTCAGAGAAGAATTTTTTTCTTAGATTCAATCTAAACCTCTCCTGGCATAACTTGAGCTATTTTGTCTTTCCCTATCCCTTGTTACTGTCACCCTGTCATAGATAGAGATCAAATTGGTCAAGCAGGGCCTACCTTTCCCAAATCCCTGCTGGCTGGGCTGGTGTACATCCCATGTCTGGCACAAACAATTGGGAAGGTTCCTTGAATGTGTCAAAACTTCCTTACAAGTGATTGAGGAGCCAGCAAGAGGTGCAATAGTGGATCTTGTGCTCACCCACAGGGAAGAGCTGTGGGGGAATGCTCTGCTCCAAGGCAGCAGTGGCTGCAGACACTGTGAGATGGTGGAGTTGGAGCTCCTCAGGGCAGCGAGGAGGGCCCACAGTAAGCTCATTGCCCTGGAATTCAGGAAAGCAGCCCTTGGCCTCTGCAAGGATCTGCTTGGCAGAGTCCCAAGGGATAGAGCCCTGAGGACAGAGGGCTGGTTGAATTGCAAGGATCATCTCCTCCAAGCTCGGGAGCAATGCATGCCAACAAGGAAGAAATTGGGCAAAAATGGCAGAAAGCCTCCATGAATGGATAAGGAGCTGCTGTGCAGACTCAGAGTGAAAGGAGAAGCTTACAGGAAGTGGGCATAAAATCCTATCAGAGTTTATCAGAGTTTTCAGGAAACTGAAAGCCACACAGGTAGTGCCAAGTGCACTTACCTATGTTAATTGCATGAGAAAGAGAACTTTGCAAATTTATGTTTCCAAAAGCTCCCTCCACAAACCCACTTTCAGATAAATTTTCCTACGGGCTTCATATCCCTTAAAGAATCCCAACCCTCACATGTAAGTGCATCTGGGAGTAAGGCCTGTTGGGATTTTCATCTCCTAGCTCACTCTGACAGGATACTTCTGTTCAAATTACATGTCCTCCAGGCTAATAAATTTTGATTGCTCTGCATTGTTAGCCATCTGCTCCCATCCCTTGGGATCCCAGTTCAAGATGGAAGTTAAAAGACAACAAACTGAACCCCCAGCAGACATAGGGCAACAGAGTTTGTACAGAAAATTAGCAAAAAAGGAGCTGGTGAAAAATGTTTGATTGAGACATGCAGAGATGTGCACTGGCTTTTCCTGAGGCCTGCTGATTCATTAGTAGTAACATAGTAGCTATTAATAAAGTTTTCTAGTTCTTATTATAATACTCTGTTTTCAGATTTTTATGACTTTACCAAATTTTAAACAGTGGAGAAAAAGGCTAGGAATGAACCTTAAAACTCCGAAGAGAGAAGCATATGGTGAGCTGAACCATAAAAGGAAACTCTCATGTATAATGCCAGCAGCTTTGAAGATCTATATTCTACTGCTTCCAGCAAATAAATTGGTCTAAGCTGCAAAATAAAGACATAAATAAACATTGCCTGTGACCAGCCAACTGGGTTTAACTTTATTCCCCATCACTCTCTAGGCCCAGCCATCCAGACAGTTTTTTACCCTGCAAACAGTGCACCTGTTCAAGCTGTGAATATAAAATCCTTTCAGTTTCATTTTCTCCAAGGAAATGATGCCAAAGGTTTTACTGAAGTCCACGTAGACAACATCCACAGCCTTTCCTCATCCACTAAGAGGATCTCTTTGGCATAGGGGGAGATCAGGTTGGTCAAGCAGGACCTGCCTTTTGTAAACCTGTCTTGACTGTATCTGGTCCCTTCGTTGTCCTGTGTGTGCCATATGGTAATTAAAAATTGTTTATTTGCTAAATGAGATACAGCCCTTTGGAAAACGGGATATTTCGTGGTGTATCTGTCATGTATTTGCTCATAAATGAGAGAGTTGTAGGATTTAGTTTGTCAGACATTTTTCATGACTCTCAAAGAATCCCCAAGAGACACTATCTATTATAAAGAGTAGTTATTACAGTTTTAGCGTGCTCTCTAGTTTAAAGGAAGCAAGATAATTTCAAAGACATTAAAATATCATTGTGTAGGGTTTAATGCTTAATTATCTAATGTATTTATTGACCATTTTTTCTCACATTATCCTGCCTAAAATGAAAGGAGGCCATGTTTTCATTTGAAATAACAATATTTTTTTGTGTGTGTGTGTAACAGCTGATTACAAGCCTAAGACCAGAAAGTATCCTGCTTGCTAAATAAATAAATGCAAAACATAAGAGTAGTAATGAACTATCTTCTTTTTATCATCATGTTCAAGAACAAGTCTCTGAAATTGTATTTTGGTGGTGCTTTTTCTCTCATCACCAAGAAAACCTATGCCATATAGCAATGCAGCATGAGCTAGTAGTTAAGTGATATCTGGAATTTGGGAAGACTGCCTTTATGATACTTATTTGATGACTTAGATCAAGGAGAAATTTATATGTAATAAGTAAAAATAAATCCCTAATAAAAGAGACAAATTTTATTTCACAGGTTTCACATTAATAGAAAAATCAGTAATTTAAAATGTGCTTCCTTTTTGGGAGACAATGGTAGCAATTTTAAGAGGAATTGAGGTATGAGTTTTAATAAAACATAGAATTGTAGATAAGAACTGAGTAATAACAAGACAAAACAAAGTATTTTGATGAATTGATTAAATAGGAAGACCCAATTTGCTTTACAATTAGACACTTTGCTGGGCTGTCACATGTAACAGAAATGTGCAAGGACATCTCATAAATGCTACTTTTATTCTGTGTTGTGCCTTATCTCCCAAAACAAAACTAAAAAAAAAGCCCCAAACCTAAAGCCCCCAAACCCCCAAAACCAACAAAAAACCCTGAACACCCCAAAGCCACACATGCACAAAAATAACCCAAGCCAAAACAAAAAAAACCCCCAAAACTTCAAGAGCATTGTACAATATTTGTACAGTATTTTTCATGTGGTATGGAAGAGTTGGAGAAGTTCATAAATAATTCCTGTAAGCTTTTTCTCAGGAGATATTCTTCCTTTGTCCAAAATATTCATCCACCGTAGACAGTAAAGAGGTGATACAAGTCAGCATTAATACATGGTTTATTGTATTTTGAGGTTTTTTCCACGTTTGTGCTCAAAATATCTGATATCTGCCACCAAACTTTTAAATTATGAATTAGTGAAAAGTAAGATCTTCAGAAAAGAGATAAACTTTTTCACATTAACAAATAGGTTGTTACAAACTTATTTTCTTTTAGAGTGGAACACAAATTCATGGCTTTTTAAAAATTGTTTTAATCACTTCTACTGGAAGACTGAAAAGAAAAGAAATCAAGAAAATGTGACTGAAAGGCTAATTAAGTAGTTATCAGAGATATTATTTGGCTGCTGACATTTGATCTACACTGAGTAACCCAAAATACAAGTTATTTTGGATTCAAGACTATACACATTTAATTGCATTATACTACATCAGATTTTACTATTCTTCTATGTTATATAGGGAAAAAAAAAGGGAAAGGAGATGATTTTTCCCTAGGAATCACACTACACTTTGATCCATGACCCAAACTGAAAATGTTAATTAACACTCCTGAAATGGCTTTACTGTGTCTCAGATCCAGAGGAGCTTTAATACACCTGCAGTGTATCACAATAGATAGACCACATTTCTCCTGTGGTCAATATGTGATACAACCATAAGAAAAAGCAGGATAAAAAAATGATAAATATTTTTTAAAAGACAAGAAAATGAAAGAAGATGAAATTGAATTTTATCACCTATTTTTTAAATGTGGATTTTCATGTTCCATTGAACTATTCATACCCTTCCCTCCCCCCTCCCCCTCAAAATAAAG